>OMKR01062345.1:0-20934 GCA_900302355.1 Cyttopsis rosea
ATTTATGTCTGACTGTTCATTGTAATACAATCTTCTCCTCTGTTATCCAAAAACTTCATCCTCACCCTGTTATCCGTTTCCTCATTATTTTTTTTCTTCTTTCAGCTCCCTCTCTATTTTCTTTTTCATGCATTTCATTTCAAACCCTTTTTTCATCTGTTTTTCTCTCTCCTTGTCGTCTTTCTCTGACCCATATGGGCGCAGGAGCATGCATTCGGTCATCCGTCCCTCTGTTTCCTCCCTTCCTCCGCATCCCTGTCAATGAACGGTTTCTCTTCCAGCTTCAGTATGTGCAGCAAACACAATAACGACCAAGGGTGTGGGTGGAATATAAGCTGGGTCACTTAAAGGATGGGTTGGCTACTTTTCAACACAGTTCATATTAAAGTGTCAGTTCCTCATCATTCATGACTGTTCAGAGCAACAACCTCGCTGAACGCTTTACTATTGAGAAACTTACCACTCTGCTGCAACTTCTCGCTGTGCTTAAACGCAGTCCAGTGGGGCAAAGCCTTTTCGAAAACAGGAAGCTCACAAAATTTTTCTTATAGAACAAAACATGAACAAAAATGGCCACAAACCGTCCGCGCTAGTGTAAGAGACTAGAAACAGGGAGTTACGCCGCTTCCTACTGGCAACCTTCTGTAGCCAGTGTTTCAGCTTCTCACTGTGTTTGCCCCATTGAACTGCATTTAAGCAGTGAAAACCTGCAGCAGAGTGGTAAGTTTCTCAATAATACAGTGTTCAGTGAGGTTGCGCTGTCGACAGTTTTGAACGATGGGAACCAACATTTTAGTGAGACCTGGGTTGAAAAATACCCAACCTTTCCCTCAAATGAGAAGCCAGGGATCATTCAATAATTTTAAAAATCCTTCTTTCTCTGTCTCCTTCGTAGATGGGGAGGGCGGCGGCGAGCTGTCACCGCCTGTGGGAGCAGGGGTCAACAGCAACAGCTGGCACTTCCGATACCCGGCAGGGCCGGGCTATGCCCCCCCACAGGCCCTAAAGCCTGGGGAGATCCATCCCGAGGCCTTCATCATCCCCGGCTCGCCCGCCATCATCTCCATACGCCACGACGCCGGCCCCGTTGAGGACAAGGGTGACTTCATCAGCTTCGGCAAGAAGGACGAGGCCAAGAAAAAGAAGAAGAAGAAGAAGGAGAAGAAGGACAAGAAGGATAAAGGGAAGGACGACGGGGAGGAGTAGAGGGGAAGGGCTGACTTTAAAACAGAGCTACCAACACACCACGCTAAATTCACAGAGCCAGAAAATAAGCCAAATGCCTATTTTAGGAGGAGGGCGCCTCCCGGTGGCGTGCAGTGGAACGTACCCTACACTGTGCGGCAGCCAAAGCCCCATTTGATGCTTCTCTGGCTCTGGTAATGTCAACACGCTAAACAAAACACGCTTTCCTTTCATTGCCCACTTTGGCCTTTGACCTCATGAGACCAAAAGTCTTAAGGAGTCTTAACGCAAAATCTGCTGAAATTCCTAGCAGCCAGAAATCCTCTGGATGAAAATGCTGGACCAACCAAACTAGCAGAAAGGATATTATTGGATATACTGTAGATGAGTCCTTCTGTAGCCATCGTTTTGCTGCCCCTCCAAACAAAACACGCGTGAACAGGAAACTATCGGGATCTGAACTCTTTGAGCTGAGGCTGCACATCGTTGGCATCTCTGTCTTTAGCCAGCGTCCTTACTCCGCCTGATCCGAGGGGAAAGGCAAGTCAATCTCAAAACAAAATAAGGGGAAAGCGAAGGCTTTCATCGTCAGCCGCAACATGGAGGCCTTGAGTGAATTCAAACGTGAGGTTTTTTTTTGTACAAAAATACGAAAATGGAAAAATGAACGGTGATTGATATGTATGTATTGTAACTGAGATGAGCGTCTTTAGGAAGTGCGGCGGCTCGCAAACAAGCTGTTTCGGCATAACAGTGGCCAAACCCGAATGCCGAGGACCTGGACCGGATCGCAGGGTGAATCTGCGAGCTCATGTTTTATTTGCTATGGCGGAATGCGTCTGGCCCCCCTCCCATTCAAACAGATTTCTTGCGCTCAGGCGGCGCTACGTCACGCGTTTCGTTGCTCTGATTGGTTGTGCGTCTGTCCAACGCCCCTTGGAAATCGAAAATGAACTGAGAGGTCCCAGACTAATTCCGCATTTGCGAATCGGTCCGGTGAGAAGTCCCTAGTTTGCGCTTCTGGAAAGTTCGGAACTTAGTCAGGTAGTAAATTTGGCCGCGCCACGCTTCATCGGGACAAACGTAATATTTCGGACAGCAAAACCAGTATTAAGACGGCAGATCCAAGCAATACGGCATCGTGGTCGCACCGGACTGTCGAGTTTCAAAGCAGCAGCATGGGAAACCTGAGAGAAAAAAATAAAAAAAACACAAAATGGTGCTTTGCTCAGAAAAAAATACTCATGCTTTACCGTCTAGTGAGTGTGATTCTGTGACTCTGTATCATTTACACTTACCGCTTTAGTGCTCGCTTAGGTATCGTTGCGATTAAGTTGTTTGAAAAAGTGTCCGTGGTTCGACCGCTTTATATTTAGGTACGGCGTGAAACGGGGACTGAGGTCATAACCGGTGGGACTTACCCGCGGCTGACGTGATGTGGGTGTATGAGCACAAACACGAATCCCTCAAACACACTGTCTCTCACTTACAAACACACACACACACACACACACACACACATACATACACACACACACAGGCAGGGAAACACACACACAGAGATATAGGCGCACACAAGCACGCACACACTGAGTCATTGGATCAACTTATTGATCAAAATTTGTAAAACTTATATTTTTAGGGTTTTGCCCAACTGAAAATTGGCAAATTAAGATGTACATTTTAAGTTGAGAAAATCTAAAAGGATATAGGTTTGGCGAATGTCTTTAAGTCGATCGAATGACTCCACTCTGATATTTCTTTCAGTGTAGACCAGATATATATATATATATATATATATATATATATATATAAATTCCCCTTTGTGGCCACATTCCTGTTGCCAGACTGCTAGGTGTGGAAAGTGTAAGATAAAAGGCTAAAATGTAGGAAGGTTGCTCTTCTGTTTGGGGCCTGCTCCCTCTGCCTCTGTTTTCTGAATGTTAAAATAACCCGTCTGTCCGTCCGTCCGTCCGTCCGTCCGTCCGTCCGTCGTCGTTCTTTGGGCCCCGCTGCCTCGACCGCTTCAGTGCTTGTAGGATCCGCTTCTCAACACCAATCCCCACTTTCTTCCAGATATTAAAAGTCTCACTCTGAGCTGTTTGGTCGTTAAAAAAAAAAAGCAACAAAAACACAGTATTTGCCGTGAGACATGCACACACACACATATATACGGACCATTCCATCAGTTTTCTACGCAATGTAGGGATGGTATGGAGTAATGGGGGTGGTCATGCGGACGGATGCGAGGAAGAAAGGGAACGGAAGGACCAATCTAGTGAGTAGTCTGAATTATTGAGAGAGAATTTAAAGGGAAGCCAGAAGAATACGCTCCGGTTACTCCCAACGTTGGATCTATCGATCAACTTGGGTGAATCAATGAACTGGTCACCCTGGATATGAGGAAACAATGGGAACAAAAAGTACAGGGGGCTCTTTTAGGTGCAAAAAAAAAGTGTATTTGAAAAATCATCGTTATCAATGCTAATTCTGTCGTTAACCTTGATTTACAATATTTGAACTTCACCTCCGTCGGGCGATATCGTGCAAATTTTCCAACATTGAACTACTATGAAGGTGCTATTTATAGGAATTAAGCAATGTAGTGTCATAGGCAAGGGAGCAAATAAACTAGTGATTTATATATATAATAAAAAAAAACTGGAAAGAAAAAATAAGCCTTAGTTTCATCGTGAGACGGTTTCAAACGCAGCGTTGCTCTGACGTGACGTGTGGGGCAAAAGAAGCTTCTCACGGTGGAAACCGAGCAGGTGTGTGTGTGTGTGTGTGCGTGTGTTTTTTTTTTAAAATAGACATATGGAATTAAAATCTGGACCGACCGGTGGAGGGGGAAAAAACGGGCATTATTACTGCCAGAACACATTCTTACAGTGAGAGGAAACAAAAGTACAATAAAAAAAGAAAAAGTATTTTTCTAGACTGGTTTCAGACCAGTTCCAGTAGGGGTAGAGAGGTGGTTTTTTTTTGTTTTATTTCGTGCTGCTATCGGCTCCTTCCCTTCCATCGACCACACGCTCCCTTATCCCGTCCCGTTGTAAACCCTGGCTGTCAGATCACCAAGTGGCTGTTTGCATGTTATAAGCAAAAGGAATCAGAAACTATATAGATCATAGATATATACAGTACATAGGTATGTTTGTTTTCTTTCTTTTCCACAGAGAAACCAGTATCGGGTACCTATACCTCCAATACGGTTCCTCGGACGAAAAGCAACACGCGCGTGCCCGTGCACGTGCGCACACACACACACACACACACACACACACACACACACACACACACACACACACAGCTGCATACACGTATGCACAGACACAGGAGTGTGAATGGGCATGCACTTGCTGAACACATCATATCTCTGCTTAGATTTATTTATTTAAGACAATTTCATATTAACTTGGTACTCAGTTCTCTCTTGTTCATCTCAGACATTGAAGAATGAATTCAAGATCACAGTGTGTCGGGTATTTATTGAAAAAAAGAGCCTGTTTGTTATGCAAGGCAAATGAAAACCTCGCATATGCAAGGTTTCATATTTTCCATTCTTATATATCTTATAGTCAATAGATGACTAATGACAGCAGTCAGCCTCACAGGGAACGGGGTGTTTGTGTGGGCTGTCGAAGAACCCCTATGCTGTGCACTCTCACCCACACACTGCTTCTCTTGTCTGAAGGAAAGGAACCAAACAATAAAAAGATTATATATATATATACTGTATATATATCTGTATACACACACAACAGAAAGTATTGCAAAGAGGTTCACTATACCTAAGAAAGCACAATTTCAACTTCTTTTCATAACAAGACATTTCAAAACTTTCAAATAAGAATTTAACAATGATTTAACCAATTCCCCAAAACAATCATGTCTAAATGCTTTATATAAACACAAACCCCAAACAAGTCTGCAAAATTCTACAAACACATCAGATTGTAATAGATTTCTGCTGATTGTGAGACTTCACAAAACAATGTTGTAATCTCCCCTCCATCATTACGTCACAATCCACTGATTGAAAAAGGGATTGCTATATAGCTAATAGATAAATAGATAAATAGATAGAAGATAGAAAAAAAGATAAAGCACAATTTCAACAGCATCCGCTCAATGGTGGGTATCCACTGCTGCTGTATGGGATGCTGTGATTGCAGGCAGTGTGATTCTGATGAGCACAAACAGCGTACCACTATCCAGCAGTAGAAAACATGATACTAGCCTACTTAATGGCATACACTAAGGCTATTTATTGAGTTTGTTGTATCATTGTGAACTGTAGTAATGCTTGTTAAACAGGGAAAGGAGAACCGACCTCTCCCTTCCCTCTCTTTAACTGACGTAATCATATTTTCTCTATAATAAATATTTAAAAATGTACTAATTGAGACACATTTCCTGTCACCTTTAGACCTTGAAGACCTTCCAAAGCGGCCTTGGCAAGCAACCGTCCCAGCCTGGAGTGAGCTGTACGAGCCTGGCCCAAGGTAGGAGAGCGAGCAGCTTGCTCTCCATTCAGTGCATCGTTCCCACACAGTCTCCGAGGCAGACGTGCCAAACTGTATTTACTACGGGTAGCCAGAAGGGCAGGCCTGGATATCCTCAGGGGGCGGCAGGAGGTCCTTGGTGTCCGGCCAACAGCGCACTAAAGCTGGTCTGAGAGTGTGCACGGAGCCACCCGAGATGAGCCAAACCCCAGAGGTATTGAGTTATGACAGGTCGATGTGCTGGCGGATCAGGGTTTGATTGATGGATGTGAAACACAGGCGCCAGGCCGTTCCTGCAGACAAAGTTTTTCAAAGCTATTTCAGAATTAATGATTCCCAGCAGAGAAATTCTCTGATGAAAATCACGATACACCCATGTACACCCATTTATATACTGTATGTACTGTAGAGAGACATTACACAATGTCAAGTGAGCTATTTTATTGTTTCAAGATTTATTGCATTGTATCATCATTCAGCTTGGGTGTGCCAGTTATATGTTATATGTGCCTGCAGTAGGTCCATGAATAAAATGTCCATACCTGAGAAAGAAACATGTATTCATCCTTTCTGGATTCTTGGAAACATGCTGTCCTTTCACATCTGACAGTAACTCGCATTAGATCAGGCTAAAGCCTAGCCTGAGGGGTGGTTCTATCTTTATTTATTTGCGCCAAGGGCAAGAGCAATTTAGATCAATGTTTCCAGAATACATTATGTGGTGTTATGAGGTATGATGATATGGTATGGTAATATAAAAGGGGGCATATCGTTCACAAGGTAATATACAGGCAGAAATATTAAATAATGGAAGGGAAATCCTTGCGGGATATGTTTAGTTTACATTGGAGTCTGGACAGATGCTTAAGGGTATTGAATGTTTTTCTTACACACACACACACACACACACACACACAAATAAGTTCTTCCATACTATTTGAGTACTGTGTTCCTGTACATGTATTCTGCCCTTACTAGGGTGCTTGTAGCTTGACAGATACCAACAGGTTCCCTCCAAAAACAACCAGGAATCCATGCAGGATTTTAGAGAGTTTAGTGAAAAAATGCACTGTCAAACTGAGATACAAACATAAAGAAGGGATTAAAAGTTATAACGTATGTTTTCTCTACTGCTGTAACTCAACCTGCATCATCGATCGACAGCATCTCCGCTGTGGCAACGTGACATTTATTTTAGGGGCATTGTTCGTACCTGGCAAATAACTGCGATGCAGTGCACACATTGAAGCTCTAATATTCAATATCCCATACAATTTACAGAGAATGGATATCCTGTCCCACCCTGAATGTTTCCCTAAATGAAAAAGTAAACAAGATCATTGATTTAATAATGGCACAATGTCTACTAATGCCCTGGCACTCTTTCAACAGTAACGGAGCCAGGAGTGAATGGGGCAACGCATTCTTCATAATACGTTCGTTAATAGTAATGCAGACAAATCTGATTTAGGAAAAGGGGCCATTGTGCGGTAGCCAGTCATTGTGTGGCCCACTAAGAAAGTAACTCAAGGATATCAACCGATGAGCGCAATAAATCAAGTCAGAACCTTGCCGCTGAACCCCATCGGAACAAATGGATCATGTCAGGCCATTAATTCCCCACCAGCCTCTGGGAAAACACTGAGGGAGAGGAGAGAGTCAGATGGTGAGGAAGGGTAAGAGTGAGGAAAGATGGATGAGAAAAAGTGGAAAGATTTCTTGGGAAAAATGTGAGTTGATAGATGTTTTGTTGGATGTTATTTACTGATTTGATGATTTAAAGAAAATAAATAGGAAGGGTTGCGGCCCAATAAAGTTGTATTCTTTTGAGAGAGAAGCACTTGCACTGGCAATCCATAGATTGTCTGTGTTGGGTGGATTACACGACAACAAGTGCCATAATTCCATACGTTTTTTTCTCACTTTCTGTTCTCTAAATTTTGTCTTCTTCTGATCGATTGATCGGTTGATTCGTTTTTTTGTTTTTTGGTCACTTGAGGTGGTGGAGATATTTTTTCACAATGTTGATCTTTTTTGTGAATGTTCATCGATATCGACAGTTTACTGACCACAACTACTGTAGCTAACTAAACTAAACATGCTTTGCATTCTTGCCTTGAATGGCGGACCCCGCCACCAACAACGCAATGCTGATTAGGGGAAAAAATAACAAAACTACGCCTCACACAAGGATACTACTATCAAGTTCTGTTATTAGGGGAGAGAAAGATTATTGATTTGCATAATTGAGGATTGGACAGGTGGAGCATGTTGGACAATGTTTTGGGCGTTGTGTCGGGTTTGACTGTAAAGGATCGTATTCATCCAATCAATGTAATGTAATGTAATGTGGCAATGGCAATGTCAGCTATCCCACCGATATATTATCTCATCACCTTTCACAGTGCTGTGCTAGAGGTGGCAGCACGAATCCAATGTGTAAATCACTTATATTTCAGCACAGGAGAAAACCGCAGCTGGAATATTCCTTGTTTCATTCCCAGGATGGTTGCCACCGCCAGAGTTGGTTCATGCAAACGGTCTGTTTAAATAAACCATACCAATTCCATGCAACCCACATGCACTCAAATAAAAACATCTTCAAACTCTGCAGAGGACCAGTATGAATGTGGAAATTAAACAGGTTCTAAAGTTTTACAAGGCTAATAAACAGATATTTAAGCCTCCTTATCATGGTCCATCTCGCTGTCTTTTTCTCAGCTGTATTTCTACTTGGAATATATATGGGCCTATTATGGACAATGCAGACAAATTATGGTGACTGTGTGAGGATCCAGGGCCGATCACAGAGACACAGGAGAAGCCTGACAGCTGGTGGAGAAAAAGAAGATTGCACTCAGTGAGCCCACATACTGTAACTTAAACTATCAAGTTTTTGTATTCATTTGCTCAGACATTCACATTGCCCCACAAAAAATTCTAAGTAAATTCTCACAATTTAGTAGTCCCTACAAAGCAAGGGCAATGCGAATGGAAGCGAAAGGTGCTGTATTATTTATTATTATTTCTTTCTTATTATTATTAGTACCTGCGGACGCGTTTCACGGTCTGAAAGTTCCAGAAAAGGAAACGTCACACGGCACCGTCTCTCCTTATTCTACTTTATTTTCAGGTTTGTAAGTTGCTTGACTACCACATAATGCTGTTCAATTATTTTGTATTGGTTCACAAATTTTATTGTAAATGTGTTTTGAGGTCCCTAGATTTAGCATGTTGGATTGGTTTGTTCTAGCCCATCTTGATACATTTTGGCCTTGTTCTGTTAAGCCAACAATATTTTATTAGTTCAGTTTCTTGCCATGTCAATTTATTGTTTTGTGTGACAACGTCTTTGTTTGCTTCTTCTATATAAATATCTATTGAAAAGAAGAATCATTTATTTATCATACATCTACCACGCGCATGGACACACACGATGAGATACAGTCGCTGCATTTATCCCATCTCAGCCGTCCTTCAGGGACAGCCAGGAGCAGTGGGCAGCCCTCACTTCATCAGCGCCCGGGGCCAATTCCAGGTGGTGGTCAGGGCAGGACAGGAAGTGTTCTGCACGTTTTGTTGTCGGGGTCCTTATGTTGGAGGAGACCCATGCGAACACGGGGAGAACGTGCAAACTCCACACAGAAAGACATGGTGCCAACAGTGCCCCAGGCGGGAATCGAACCCAGGACCTTCTTTTAATGTTACATTAAAAATGTTATTTTGCATACTACTTCATGATTATTTTCTTTGTGTGACAATTGAAATGAAAGTGCATGAAGCAATTTCATTATTTAGAAATAACAGCAATAAACAGTCACAGAAAAGTCACGCCCCATCATCGCTTTCCTTTTTCTACTTTATTTCAGCTCATATAATCTGGTAAAAAGGTGCCAGGCTTGGGACCTGTTACAGCTCGCTGGTGCGGCTTCCATCGGACTGGGATCCAGGCGCCTTGACACTGGCCAGGTCTGTGCACGGTGCAGCCTGCGCCCTCTCATCAGGATGGGTCTCACCCGCCCTACAGGATCAAACACATGTTTCAATACTAATAGCAGAGAAGACTCTCAAAGTGCAGTGAACGCACTCATAAGTCATACAGGAGAGAATTCACAAAGAATGGATTGCGCTAACAGCAGCAGGAATTGGGTATCGATTACGCCCGCTATCTGCGCCGTCTCACCGTCCGATTCACAAAAGATATCGCGGTAATGATATGCCAGCGCAAACACGCCCATAAGGTTTTTCTGCTGAGCACAATTTGGCTTGTTTTGCGTCTGATTGTGGAACACGCTATACTTTTAGATAAAAATTTACTTGTATTTTTAGGTTTATGTGCATTTAAATTGTATTAGTAAATCTATAATAAAACTTACTCTACCCACACAATTTATTTATTATATGAATAAAATGTAAGAAAATGTGTATATGTCCCCATTACGCAGGGTGCTTGTTTCGTTCCATAACGAAACGTAATAAAATAAAATAACCTACCTCTAAAATAAAAACACACTTTTTTTTTGTTTTATTTTGGGGCACGGGGACGCACAGCGGAGCGCAGAACACAGGCACCCCGATCGCTGGCGCGCCATGGGCCTCGGTGCAGCTGCACCGGCTCTCCATTACGCTCCCTCTCCACGCCCCCCTCGGGATGGTGCCCCGCCTATGTCGCCTATAGGAAGCGCCAGCCCTGGTCGTGACAGTAATAATAATAATAATATCAAAATATTATTTATAGATCACTGGAAAGTCTGGGCGATACACCCCTTATAAATGTGCTTCGATTACCACCAACTATCTGAAGATGCTAATAATTGTCCCTTCCCTTCCCAAATTCCCTTATGTTGACAGGTGTGCACTGATCGCGCAGCAGAAAGGGGCCAGTTTGCAGCAAATGAATGCAAAATGCCTCATTTAAATACACGCAAATAGCACCGGCACACCGAGACGCTATCTGCGTGGAAGCGCAGTTAGCGGTGCATTTCACTGTTTGCGCTAAGATTCATGAATATGCAGATTGAAAGCCCAGTAAAGTTGAAGAGCCTATCAAAGTGAGGATCGGACATCCCTCGGGGTAGAGTTCAGGAAACGGTCAGAAGAGCCATTTTGAACTGACCTTTCCAAGTAGGTGACAGACTGATCGAGCCTGTGATGACTGTCGCCACAGGGCTGCAGATAGAGGACAAGGCTGGAGCTTTCACCCTCCTCTTTGTCCTGGGTCTGTCCCACCTGAGTGGAGGTGGCCTCTGGCACCTCCTCTCCCGTCTTAGGTTTGATATCCTCGCTGGCAGCTGGTCCTGCAGCGCTGGGCGTAGCAGGACTCTCTTCACAGGTTTTGGACTCCTTGTCCGTTGCTGTGTTGCTTTGGATCGTCTCAGGGCAGATGATCCCCTTCCCAGCTTCTGTAGGGCTGTCAGGACAAAAAAATTTGAATTGACATTGCCAAATTTTCTATTATTAAAATATATTAAAGGTGCAGTGTGTATAATTTAGTGGCATTTTGCGGAATGGACTTGGCAGAAATTGAATATAATATTTATAAGTATGTATTAATTAGTGTATAATCCCAGGAAAATAAATTGTGATTTCGTTTCCTTAGAATGAGCCGTTTATATCTCCGTGGGGGCTGGAGCCCCTTCCACGGAGGCCGCCATGTTGCACCGCCAGGTTTCTACAGTGGCCCAGAGCGGACAAACCAAACACTGGCTCTAGCGTGTTTTTTTTTTGTTTGTTTGTTTTTGCAGAAAATCCTTGTTTTTAATGACAGTGGTGGCTGTTAAGTGAACTGCAGTCAGCATCTTACGGGAGTAATGATGAATGATGGAGAACTGAACTGGCTCAGTGCAAAGGCATCAAAGAATTATTGTTTACGTTGGAAATGCTGTTAAATACATTTTGATAAAGATTATTTTGGGTTTGTGTTCTCAATAATCAGATGATCTGGTTACAACAAATGCACTGCTTTTTTAAATAGAAAAATCTTTTAGGCTCAAATTTGAGTAAATGGTAATTCATTATTTTATTTGCTTGACAGTCCTCGTCTAAATACAATATTTTCAGCATAATGTATGGTTCTCCATTTTACAATATCTGAAATGCAGCCATAATTGGTACACTCTGTAATAAATTGCAAATATATTTTTAGTTATAGATTTCAATACACATGAAGATGATACTACATTGCGAGAACAGCGTTAAGTAAACACAAATAACCAAAATACTAGAATGTCAATATATGAATTATCCATACAAGGAAAATATATTTTTGTTGCATGCGGTTAATAATTATGTAAGGTATACTATGGAGCCAACTGGTCATTATTGCAAAAGAACTTGACAGGGTGATAAGGACTTAGTATCACTTTTCACTATGTGTAAGCTACACTACTGTATGTGTTTGCGTGTGTATAAACAAGCATGGATAGGAACATGTGTGTGTGTATATAACATGTGTATATGTGTATATAAAGTCTCCCCTCCAGTACTCACCCAAGCTGCTGCATGGTGCGACTTTCATCAAACTGGGATCCAGGCACCTTGACACTGGCCCAGTCTATGTAGGGTACAGCCTGCACCCTCCCATGAGGATGGGTCTCACCCACCCTACAGGATCAAACACACATTTTAATACTCATAGCAGAAATGCCTGTTTTTCGATTCATGAAATGTAAAGATGCAGATTAATAGTCCAGCGAAGTTGAAGAGTATATCAAACAGTGTGACGACCGGTGGAGGTCAGGTTAGGTAAGAGGCAAGATTTGTTTTGAACTGACCTTTCCAAGTAGGTGACAGACTGATCAAGCCTGTTAGGACTGTCACTACTGGGCTGCAGATAGAGGACAGGGGTGGAGCTTTCACACTCCTCTTTGTCCTGGGTCTGTCCCACCTGAGTGGAGGTGGCCTCTGGCACCTCCTCCCTCGTCTTAGGTTTGATATCCTCGCTGGCAGCTGGTCCTGCAGCGCTGGGCGTAGCAGGACTCTCTTCACAGGCTTTGGACTCCTGGTCCGTTGCTGTGTCGCTTTGGATCGTCTCAGGGCAAGAGATGACCCCCTTCCCAGCTTCTGTAGGGCTGTCAGCAGTCAGGACAAACAGTCATGGTCAAGACTATTTCAGATCTAATTAGTCAACATTGACAAATTTGCAATAATTTAAATCCATTTTTAAATAGTCTGAATACTATGTTTTGCAAAATAGATGGTTCTACATTTTACAATATATGAAACGCGGTTATAATTGGTACATTCTGTAATATATTGCAAAAGCATTTTAGTAATCTATTTCAATACACATGATGATACTACTTCGTAGAACAGCGTTAAGTCAACACAGATAACCAAAAACTAGAATGTCAATATATTTGATCTCTATATAAGGAGAACATATTTCCGTTGCATGGTGTAATAATTATGTAAGGGATAATGTGCACCCAGCTGGTCATTATCACAAAATGGATGGTCTTACCCGCCCTACAGGATCGAACACATGTTTCAATACTAATAGCAGAGAAGTCTTTCAAATGCAGTGAACACACTTGTAAGACATTACGATTCATGAAATGTAAAGATGCAGAAGAGCCCAGTGAAGTTGAAGAGCATATCAAACAGTGTGAGAATCAGACATCACTCGGGGTATAGTTCAAGTTACGGTCAGAAGAGGCAAGATCCATTTTCAACTGACCTTTCCAAGTAGGTGACAGACTGATCAAGCCTGTTAGGACTGTCGCCACGGGGCTGCAGAGAGATGACAGGGCTGGAGCTTTCACCCTCCTCTTTGTCCTGGGTCTGTCCCACCTGACTGGAGGTGACCTCTGGCACCTCCTCCGTCTTGGTGGGTACATTCTCCCATTCGGCATCGCTGGCAGCTGGTCCTGCAGCGCTGGGCGTGGCAGGACTGTCTTCACAGGCTTTGGACTCCTGGTCCTCTGCTGTGTTGCTTTGGATTGTCTCGGGACAGGAGATGATCTCCTTCCCAGCTTCTGTAGGGCTGTCAGTGGTCAAGACAATCATGGTCATTATATGGCCCAGATATACACAGGACCGCAAACAACAATGTACATACCCATATAGAACAGATATCGAAAAATATAGAAACATTACAATATTTAAAAGGACTCCACGTATAATTCGCAATACATGCAAGAATCTTTTTCAAAATGTGACACTGACAGATTTGATATTAGTGAAATATGCTTTTCAATATATTCAAAATATTATATTTTTCCTAAATATATGGTTCTACATTTTACAATATATGAAATGCGGCAAAAATTTATACACTATGCAATATTTTGCTAATTTATTTTTAAATATATATTTCAATACACATGAAGATGACACTACTTTGTGAGAACAGTGTTAAGTCAACACAAATAACCCAAAAAACTAGAATGTCAATACATTAGATCTTTATATGAAGAAAATATATTTCCGTTATATGGGATTAATAATTATATAAGGGATAATGTGCAGCCAGCTGGTCATTATCACAAAATAACCCCGAACAAGGACGGGATCCAGGCAGCTTGACACAGTCTATGTACCGTATGGCCTGCACCCTCCCATGAGGATGGGTCTCACCCGCCCTACAGGATGAAACTTTTAATTATTAATAATAATTAATTATTAATATTAATATTAATTCAAAGCGCAGTGAACACAACCATAATACATAAGGATTCATGAAATGTTAAGATTCAGGTTAAAAGCCCAGTGAAGTTGACGAGCGTATCAAACAGTGTGAGGATCAGACATCGGTACGGTCAGAGAAGAGGCAAGACCCGTTTTGAACTGACCTTTCCAAGTAGGTGACAGACTGATCAAGCCTGTTAGGACTGTCGCCACGGGGCTGCAGAGAGAGGACGGGGACGGAGCTTTCACCTTCCTCTTTGTCCTGGGTCTGTTCCACCTGAGTGGAGGTGACCTCTGGCACCTCCTCCCTCGTCTTGGGTTTGATATTCTCCTGTTCGGCCTCCTGCCTCAGCGCCACAGCTGGTCCTGTAGCGCTGGGCGTAGCAGCACTTTCTTCACAGGCTTCGGACTCCAGGGCCGCTGCGGCGTGGCTTTGGGTCGTCTCAAGAGATCCCTTCTTGACCTTGTTTTCCTGTTGTAGGCGAAGAAGCACGTACAGACCTCACATCTCAATAATCAGAGATGTCCCAATCTCATATCTATCGAAGGCCATATCTAACGCCAACTATCGTATTGCATGTAGGTGTTGCACACAGATTCATACCTTTTTGTGGTAAAGCTCATGGTTTTTAGACAAAGTAAAGGAAATTTAGAATATAAACCGTATTTAATTGCTAAACAAAAGCACGCCATTAAAATTGGCTGCAGTTCAGTTACTTTCAATGAGTTTAATCAAACTTCTTCCAGCATCTTAATTCTTCAGGAAGATTCAGTATGTGCAATATGTGCCTTTTTCATGAATTTACAGATTTCCAACCAGATTATTTTTAATCAATATTAACAGAATGATTATGAATTAGTAATTTATTCATCCTCTAGTGCATGCACAAAGCATTAATAGAGAATCAATCATTTTCCTGGCTTATTAAAATTTCAAGCAAATCTAGTGGACTGCAGCAGAAGCTCAGACACTTGCACACACATGCACACACACGTCTCATATTGGGCGGTAATGCAGCGGTGCAGGATGCAAGCCGCCAACCCCAGAGGAATTAAAGGCTACCTTGGGCAAGACATGGCCCCGGTGAGAAGGGAGGATACAGGTAACCCTCAACCAGTCACACACACAGGATTTAGCAATTTAGGCCAGCAATGCAACATTCCAACTGGAACCTTGCAAACACATCATTAAAAATCAAGCATACTTTTTTTTTAACTACTAACTGAATAATTACCAGAAATTGCTATGGAATGTATTGCTTTGGATGACCAGATACCAGATATTTCTATTGAGCAGATTGTGTGAAACTAACCTTTCGTCCACGGATCGATCGTCGCAACCACCGCGTCTTTCTCCTCTGCCTGGTCTCAGCCGCGACCTGCATGGCCTCTAATAGAGAGTGCTGACTGCTTTTATATTCCTGGTCCAGATCCATTAAACCACAAGAAGAAGAAGAAGAAGACAAATGTTGAAAACATTAAGACTTTTTTTTAACTACAAATTTAACTCTAGTAACTGTAACCAGATGTAGAAGTAACAGTTAACGCTATGGAATGTATTGTTTGGATGACCAGCTGTCCGATATTTCTATTGAGCAGATTGTGTGAAACAAACCTTTTGTCCATGGATCCATTGAGCCAACCACCGCCTCGTTCTTCTCCGCCCGGTCTCACCGGGGACCCGTGTGCTCTCTAACAGAGAGTGCTGACTGCTCTCATCTTCCAGATCTGGGTCAGGCCAAATTCTGCTTTTTTGCTGGGAATAACAACAGCATATCATTTATTTCATTATTTTAATTAATTTATTATTCTACTTTGTAAATGCATTTTGCTTGTTTGCTTTTCTTTTATTGTTGCTATTTGATTACATTATTTTAATGTAAAGCACTTTGAGTTGCATGTTATGTATGAAAGGTGCTATACAAATAAAGGTTATTATTATATAGGGATTTTTGAGGTTTGAAAATAGTAATAGTTTGGAAGTTATTTGCTTGAATTATATACCACCATAGTCATGAATGAATTGAAATATCTGTTGGATTGAAATCTTCTGAAATATTTCTGTAGCTGCGAGGTCCGTGCAAGGGGCTCTGTAACCTAGGTGTGCATTATATTTGCCTTTGTAACATATACTGTTATTGAAACGTGACCGATAAGGTTCAAATTTGTTTGGTAAATAAATTCTTGGACCGGGAAGAAAAAGTCTGGGCGAGTTTTACGACAGCGGTGTAAAAGTGCAATTGCACTCAGAAACTGTAGGGGCACCAAATACCAAAAGTTAACCATATCCCAACCATTTAACTGAGCTGTAGCCCAGTCAAAATGCCTTAGAGTTAGAGCATTGACGAAACTCCTACCAACTGTCATTTGATACAGTTTAGTATTAACATCGGAAAAGCTGATACTAAGTCAACTTATTGTCAGTTTGCACTGACTTACCTTTAACTATCCAAGTAAAGTGTCTCCAAACATTTCTCACGTACATTGACAATTGCACAAACTCTATGAAACATACCTTTCGACGCATGCAAGGCCAGCAAAACATGATGACTCGCTTTGAGAAGAGCCCAAGCTCACTTTCCCACACGTTAACAGCAATCGGTGTATCCACACTGCTCTGAAGGAACTGTGCGTGAACTGCAAACAAAATGTGACGAGTGACCGTCAGACCTTTTGACATCTGCACCGGTATGACATCATACTGGCCCAGTATCCATAGCAACGGTATACTTTCTCACATTGAGTGTGTGTGGAGGAGGATGTACTGTCCAGTGCTCTCTGCTTATTCTTCTCCCTCCTTGCCGTTACAACGTTCTTGTCCTAACTTTCCACCGGGTTCCTTTCCTCTGCCATTGCCATTATAATATATTGTTAAATCTTTGGCCCGCATATTAATTTTATAATCACAATGCTTATTTAATGCACACAATTTTACTTTGTGTACGTACATGCCTGTGTATCTATGTGTATATATCTGCCTTCTTCTTCCTTGGCATAAACTAACTGCAGACAGACTCCAAACATTGAGCTTTATAGTTGATCTTCTACCAAAGGGGCGGGGCGATGCGGGGAATTCCCCTGACACGTGTTTCCATGACGACTGAATTCTTCTTCTCTTGTGTTTTAATGGTGGCTCACATTCACTTGTAATGTTACATTAGCCCTCTTCTGTTATAAGTGCTGTAATATCCTGTGTCTGTGTGTCCCTGATCGACCCTTGTCCACCGACGGGGGCTGGCCAGTGGAGGAGCTCCTCATCCTCATTCAACTCTCAGCTCCCTTCACTGACTCTTCTTCCTGGGTTTTTGTGGCGGCTTGCATCCTGCACCCGTGCACTACCGCCCTCCTCATGGCTGTTCTCACTGTGACCCCTGTGTCAAGGAGCATGACCGATCACTGACCCTCCACCTCGGGTGATGCCAGCCCCCTGACCTGTCCTAGCTCCGCTGTCACACATCGCAATCATGCGACTGGATTCTTCCTCTTTTTGGGTTTTTATGGTGGTTTGCATCCTATTATGGACTGTCCTCCTCTTGCCGTTTATGTCGTCTCACTGCTTCTGCATGTGAGTGTGTGCGTCTGTGTGTCCCATTATTCATAACTCCTTCCTTCGTTATTTTTCCTCCGACGTCACATCAGGATTCCACACCCTACCCCAGACTCCACCCCAAGAATCCCACCCGAATTACAGTCCTGATGTGTGACTCATCTGAATTCCTCTTCCATTTGTTCCCTTTCCTCATCGTGTTCCAAACCTCTCCTATTGGGCTTTTCCTTCCTGTCTTTTGTTGCAATAACTCAACTCACCAATGCCACTCTGTTTGAGAGTTACAACATCACATCACACCAAGACGCAAGACATCACATCACAAAGACGCCATATAATGCTGCCCTCCAATTGGAAATCAACATACAGTAAATAAGTCATGGGAGACCGGCTGTATGAACAAACTATCAAACAGCTGAAAGAACTAAAGAGGTTTGCAAACCACTACTTGACCATGGAGCACAGCGCACCATGTTTCCAACAGCTAGAGCAGGAATCTTACCAGAGGTTTGCTGACTTCAAGACTTGGTAGTTCTACTTTTCAGGTCTTGGCAGAACCCTTTGCCGGTGATGTGGACAGTGCTCCTAGTGAGCTACACTGAGAGCTCATATGCAATGCATCTCTGACCTCAAGGTCACGTTTAGAGAGGCAGAATAAATCCCAGAGCCTTCCATCCAGAGCTGTTCAAGCTCTGGATGGAAGCTGTTTGTCTCTGTGGAAGCACAAAAGCTATTCTCAGTCGTTCAGTATTGATAGAATACAGTATATCATATATAGTGGTCATTCAGTAAGTCCAAGTATAGATCCAGACTGACTCATGCTCATCTCCAGGCCACTGCCAACTCACTCAAAGCAAATATGGCTCATCTTTCTGAGCAGAAGCACTGCCAGTGTGTGGGGACAGTAACAGTGAACATGTTTCACTACAGCGCTGCTATTTGTGTGGTTATTTCCCCACCACAAGGTGGTACTGTGACTGTATTTAAAATGAGGTTTCTCTGCCTATTTTATATGGCTTGTGCTATATTTAGTAGAATGGCAGCTTCATGACTTAGTCTCAGTCTTATTTAAGTTGTATGCCACTTATTTTATATTTGCTCCTGATTGTTTTATATTATTATGCAATGTTTAATATCCAGTTGTATTATTCTTTATTGTTTGTTTTCTTTGTTTCTTTGTTATTCCAGACCATGCTTGGATATAATGAATCTGCATAATCCTCTACAACCAGTTTAAGCACCAAATATTTATACAGTACAGTCGAATTAAGAAGGCCTCCTCTGTACTGTTGCCGTGAGCCAGCCCCTTAGGATATAACAAAAACAATAACAACAATAACAGTAACAATAACAAATATTGTTATTTGATTTTTTAAATTGTGGAAATAACAAATATTCCACCGGCGGCCACACACAGACGTCCAGCCTGTCCAAGACCCCTAAAAATGTCAACAACTCGAGCGTAATCCCCGAATCCCAAACCTTAACACACTCCATAATGAACAACTAATAACCTAATAATAACTAATAACTAATTTCATTCCCTCACCCCCTCCCCCCATCCTGCAGGTCCAACTCCAAATCTACACACTGCACCCGAGATTGAATTCAGGGGCACGAGGATCTGTCTCCAGTTCAAAAAACCTCACATGCTCATCCCTACGCTTAGAGAGAGAACCTCAGGCAGTGGCATCATAAATCCTCATAACCCTGCTCCAAACGGCTGACACCAAGCTGCGACAACCACCACAAGTACACCCGCGTGAGTATTTCACTGACTTTATCCAGCGGGAACCCTCTTTTCGCCTATGCTTTGTTGAATTAGGCCCACTACACCTCCAGAAAGGCTCGACTGTGACTATCAGACTATGTCCACACTGTACTAGTTCATCTAGAAAAGCAGTTGACAAAAATATATTATTATCTAACACAACTAATTGCATAAAATTCCATGTGGAGCATCAAGCGTCAACTGAAGCATAAGGAGAGGATACAATGCTTCCTTTGTTTTGGCTTATTTTTTCCCTCTTGCTTTGATTTGCGTCTCACAGCTCACTGGAACCGTGGGTACAGGCAGCCCGCCGGCCAGCTATTTCTGTACAATAGGGTTGTCCGCCAAACACACTCACAATGCAACAGAGATAAAGGCGTGAAGACACAGAGACCTCAAATCAGGGAGAGATGGTGGTAAGTCTGTGGCCATCACGGTGCAAGGTGTCTGGAATTGACCAGTTCAGCATCAATGAAGAATTTCGCTTATTATTACGATTAAGATTCTTTATTGTCATTTCTCAGCGCTCGCATACATCTACACTGAGATTTTCCTCTGCATGTGACCCATCTTACACACCCTAGGAGCAGTGGGCAGCCGCAGTGGGCAGCCGCAGTGGGCAGCCGCAGTGCAGCGCGCGGGGAACAACTCCAGCTCTGTTGCCGGTGCCTTGGTCAGGGGCACCGACAGGAGTATTAACCCCCGAACACGCATGTCTTTTGATGGTGGGAGGAAGCCGGAGGAAACCCCCGCAAACGGACATTGTACCCTGTGAAGTTTTCCCGTGTTGTTTAAAACTTTTAAGTTCAAATAATTAAACAATGTATGGAATGAGGTCATTGAATTGCAATGCATTTATCACATTGAAAATATGATTCAAGGTTGAGATTTGAATAGGCCTGACTCAAAAAGGACAAATGAGAATGGAAAAATAAGAATTCAGTTCAATTCAGAAGTCAGTTTTTAATGGAATTCTGCTTTGCACCCTGAATGCAAGATGATGCTTCCTGCCAAACATCCCGTGTGAGCGCTGAACAACGTAAGTGTTGAGTGAGTGCAGTCCCATCCCTCCTTTCTTTTCCTCGTTTCTCCCTTTGCGTCCTGTTTTGACACGAAACAGCTTGAAACCACCCGCTCGAGCTCTGAACTCAAAATGAACCTCTCGCCCCTGTGATGCAATTCAAATCGTGTGTTTGGTCCGTTTGAACGGAACCCCGGTGCGGTTCAACCCCCCGGTGCGGTTCAACCCCCCGATGCGGTTCACCACCCCGATGCGGTTCACCCCCCCCCCCCCC
>OMKR01062347.1:0-18691 GCA_900302355.1 Cyttopsis rosea
ACAGTTCTGCAAAGATGAGTGGGCCAAAATTCCTCCACAGCGCTGTAAAAGACTCATTGCAAGTTATCGCAAACGCTTGATTGCAGTTGTTGCTGCTAAGGGTGGCCCAACCAGTTATTAGGTTTAGGGGGCAATCACTTTTTCACACAGGGCCATGTAGGTTTGGATTTTTTTTCTCCTTTAATAATAAAAACCTTCATTTAAAAAGTGCATTTTGTGTTTACTTGTGTTATCTTTGACTAATATTTAAATTTGTTTGATGATCTGAAACATTTAAGTGTGACAAACATGCAAAAAAAATAAGAAATCAGGAAGGGGGCAAACACTTTTTCACACCACTGTATGAGAGGCGTGAAAGAGTCTGGACACGCCGTGGTGAACGTTATGCTGCCTGTAACATCATCCAGCATGACCGGTTTGGCAGTGGGTCAGTGATGGTGTGGGGAGGCATATTCTTGGAGGGTCGCACAGACCTCCATGTCATAGCCAACGGTACCCTAACTGCTCAGAGCGATTGTCAGACCGTACGCTGGTGCAGTGGGCCCTGGGTTCCTCCTGGTGCAGGACAATGCCCGGTCTCATGTGGCCAGAGTGTGTAGGCAGTTCCTGGATGATGAAGGCATTGATGCCATTGACCGGCCCTTTCGTTCGACTGACCTAAATCCAATTGAGCACCTATGGGGCGTTATGTATCTGTGCATCCGACTCCGCCAAGTACCGCCACAGATTGTCCAGGAGCTCACTGATGCCCTGATCCAGGTCTGGGAGGAGATCCCCCAGGACCCCATCCGCCGACTCATCAGGAGCATGCCCAGATGTTGTTGGGAGTGCATACAGGCAAGCGGGGGCCATACACACTACTGAATCACATTATGAGTTGCCGTGATAAAATTCACGCAACTTAGATTTTCGGTGTGATTTTGAATCCAGCCCTCAAAGGGTTGATAGTTTTGGTTTCCATTGACTGTTGTTACGTCATTTTGTTCTCAACAAATTATACAATGTACATCAGTAAAGATTTTCAACTTGAATAATTCGTTCATCAAGATGTGATGTGTGATTTAACTGTTCCCTTAATTTCTTTGAGCAGTATATAAGTAATTGCTCTTAAATATACTTAAAGTATTAAAAGTAAAAGTACTTGTCATATCCAGTGCCCTGGTATAAAAGTTGCATATCAAGTGCCAAAATTGCTTTCTTCATTTATAACTGTCATGTGTTTTTGTTTCTACGTATATATTCATCATAAAAAGTTGCAAGTTATGACAAAATGTGGCATAATTTCTTTGTTTTAATTAATATGTCAATGATTCATGTGGGCAAATGACAAGTCTATGGCAATAGAAGTGTGAGGTAGTCGTGGAGATTCTCACCATTGGTCTGACCAGTTTGAGACACAGGACTCGGAGTGCTCCTCTGTAGAGATATAGAATTAAAACACAAAATTTAAATATCATTAAAATATCAAAATATACTGTAAAACCTTTTAAAATTACACTAGCAGTAGCTTCAACATCAACTCTTATAACTATGCAATTTTACGTCAATACAGAAGTCCTGATAAATGCTATTTGTGTACTGTATGTTGTATTTTATCTACAGAATGTGTATATTTTAAGGCAGTCTAGTCACTAGGAAGCGCTCTGCAAGCGTCATTAGAACATTATCTTAGAAACGCATGCCAGAGCTGGGCGATATAGCGATATAGTGATATAGTGATATGATAATAGATATCGTCTGGCATTTTGGTGATCAAAATATCATGATATATCTGAAATATTGCCTCCCCCTCCACCCACAAGTACCCACCAGTCTCTCGGCGCGGCTGGGCAGCACCACGCTGGCCAGCGGGATGCTGACTGGGAGCTTACTGGGGTGCACAGTGCTGAGAGGGATGCTGATAGGAAGGCTTTTAATGGTGTTATCACCCTGACCAGAGGGACTCTTCTCCTTCCCACCCTAGATGAGAGAGAGAGAGGGAGGGAGGAGAAAGATAGAGGGAAATAGAGCGATAAAGGACAATGAATGTCAATAGAAAGAAGATGTACAATCAGGCAGTTGGATAAAAAACAGTGTAAACTGGTATTTACCCTCTCTGAACATTTGGGGGTGGTACTCTGAGCATCTGACGCGTTGGGAGACGAACAGTTCTGCTTCATTCCCAGTGGAGACGCCACACCACCCAATTCCCCTCTGTCGGAAAAATGATAATCAACAAATTAAACAACAAATTGTTCAGCGGTTGGTTGGACTTTGAGCCTCAATTTAGTACAATGAACAATAAACTATAAGTTCAAAGCTACAATAAGAGGAATGAGCTAATGGTAATCGGATTGGTAATTTTGTTTTGGTAGGTAGGTCATTCCAAAAGTGAAAGGATAAAGATGCACCCACTGTTTGAGCATCAGCTTCAAGTGAGTTGGGGGTTGCCAGGTATGAACTGGAATGCCTCGTGCCAGAGCAATACCGTCAAAAAAAAAAAGAGAAAAATCAGCTGACTGAACTGGCAACCCCACAGCAGCAACACGCTGAGTTTCACAGGTGGCTTCAAAGCTGATAATCGCGGATGAGCATTTGTTATGAGCCATAAATAATTCCTAAACAACAATTTAAAACAACCAATTTTTACTCGTCATTAAGACGCAAGTAGTATCACTTAAATAACTTGCACTGAGCTAACACAGTTAGCATGCAGCCTGTCGCTATCTCCGGAGACACAAAGATGGAATTGGTATTGACCTTTTCGTCTCAATCTGGGTTAGATAGAAAAAAAGCTAATTTCCCCCAGAATGTATAGATATTTTTATACATTTATGGTATCAACTGAAATGCATTGACTGGACAAAGTATTGAGGCATTCCATGGCATCAATACCGGTTTGATAGTTTGGTACCCAAGTAATTAATCTCTTTGGAAGTGTACCAAATTAGGTTAAAAAAAAAAAAGTAAGCAGTAAATGTGTCTCACAATTTTCTTCTAGTTTAAAATTAGTTTTATTGGGTTGTTTTTAAGATGGTTGATTTAATACAACCTTATAAACTGAGAACTTCCAGTATAAAAAATAAGAAAATCTGATGTCAAGCTGCATGCGCATCAGTATTGAATCTTTTATAGCCAGCTCTATATGCAACATGATTTAAAGTGCTTATTATACTAACAAATAACACATCCACACTCACAACTTACAAAATACATTTGTTTGGAGCACTGACCTGTGTGCGGCCAGCCCCAGGCCTCTGAAGTGGGCGGTCGAGTCCTGGTTGAGATGCCTACGCAGTGCGATCTTGGCGGGGGAAAAGCGGGTGTAGTCGGGGAGGGCGTGGGAGGAGCCGAGCTGCCGCTGTCGGGCGTCGGGGGTGCCGGAGACTATGTCGTGGTCCGGAGAGATGGGCAGGTAGCGGGACAGAAGCTCCCCCTTGGCGTTGGTCCGGTCGAAACAGGGTGAGCCATTGACGGAGAGCTCAGGGCTGAGGCCGTTGAGGGCTGGAACGGAGGACGGAGCGTCGCCGGACTGGCGCTGCTCCAGGTTCTTCCTGTAGGGGGAACCATCGCAGGGACTGTAGGATTTGAGCTGCAGCAGCTCCTGCTGCCGCTGACTCTTCTCCAGCTCCACGATGCTGATCTACACATGGACACCAGGGGGCACCATTACAAATGAGAACACAGTGAAAGGTCCAAATAGGAAATTGTGTTATCATTCTCTGACAGAAAGCATAGATTAGACAAACAGATAAAATACAACAATATACAATGAAATATAAACCAAAAAAATAAATAATGTGTATCAACAATTAACATTCTGACAACATTGGGAAATTGTGGGAAAAGTATGCCTAACTATATACTGTGTATATAATCTGTACATACACTGTGTTTATAACCACATAAATATATGAATTAATGCAAGTGTTTTGAACATCAAAGGTATAGTGTGCATGATATGGTTTCTAATGTAGAAAAAGGATCAATAAAGTCTTATCTCATCCTACAGTGAAGCCAAAACAGAGACAGAAGCAGGGCTCCTTCTAAAAGTTCAAAACAAGGTTTTACTTTCCCCAATAGAATCAGCAGTTCAATGATAAACATAAAGTACAGAAAGTATCTAATAAGTAAAAGACATAAATGTAAATACAAAATAAAAATAAGTAAACAGACAGCTCAAGAAATAGAAGAAGCAAGAATAGTGCGAGAATAACTTGATGCAAAGCTGAATTTGGAAGTAACAATCAACCAAAATAACGGTGGGAATACTGTTGCGAAACTCGTGGAAACGTGAAAGTCCCTCTCTCAAGACAGTGTTTGGTTTGTCCGTTCAGGGCTACTATAGAAACAACATGGCGCGCTCCGTGAAGGCGACCCGCTCCCCATGTACACATAAACGGCTCATTCTAAGATAACGAAAACACGATTCTTATGTTCATTATACACAAATTAAAACATACTTATGAATATTATATTCCATTTCTGCCAAGTCCGTTCCGCTACATGCCACTAAATTCTATACACTGGACCTTTAAAACAGTCACTATATGACAGGATGCAGTTGATAAGATGATACTTGCTATAAATGTGTGGCCGGTGAAATAACAAGAAGAGAGCCGAGAGGGAGGAATATGAAGAGGGGAATACGGGGGAAATTAACGAGGTGAACAGTTTAACGTGGTTACCTGCAGCTCCAAGCAGTGTCTCTGCTTCTCAGAGATCTGTCGACGCAGCGCCTGCTTCTCCTTCAGCAAACTCTCCAGACACAAAGAACCCCAGTCCAACCTGAGCTCTTCACAGCGAGACTTCAGCTGGAACACACACACACACACACACACACACACACACACACACACACACACACACACAAGGAATGGATCAATACCCCTGCAATGTTACGTGCAATAAATAGAATTAAGACTGTTATAACACTGTAGAATCAGTAATTAAATAGTAAGTACATAGCAATAACTTATACCCTATTTTATACATTTCACTATTTTTCGTCTGTTGTGTATATCTGGCCAGTAAAAGTTTTTACTTTTTATTTTATTTCATTATTATTATCTTTTATTTTTCACACTGTTGAGCTTTTTTAACGCCACTAGTCTGTAGAGAAACGTACCAATCTTCACCATGACCAATTCCTTGAAAAAGTTCTTGGGGAATCAATTCTATAAACTGATGCACATATGTCAATACCAAGGCCTGCGGGCCAGACACGGTCCTACACAACTTTTAATCAGGCCCGCCAATAAATTCTGACAATCAATTAAATGTGGCCCATGCGCTGGTGTTGAAATTTACGTCCGTGACAATACAACATTGAAACACAGGAGGCGCTGCCGTGCTCCACTCTCACGACAGACGCCGTTCACATACGGAGTTTATTAAAAACTGCATTGAAAAGGTATGTGATGTTGTATGCACCGACAAGAAGCGGGCATTTGCAAATATCAGCCTCTCCTGAAATACCGTGACTACTCGGGTGGATGAGCTGGCCTCCGACTTACAGATCCAGATAAAACCTAAAGCCAAGGAATTTGTTTCGTATTCGTTGGCTGCAGATGAGAGTACAGAGAGGATGAACACTGCCCAGCTTTCCATATTCCATGGGGGGTTGATGCTCAGTTTTCCGTCACTGAGGAACTTTTGGATTTAAAAGCGATTCACAGGACAACTACTGGACAGGACATTTTCACACAAGTGGTGCGGTGCGTCAACGAAATGGAATTGCAGTGGAATAAACTTGTTGGGCTGACAATGGATAGTGCACCTGGGATGTGTGGGGAGGTCTGTGGTTTGGTTCATGTAGGTTGGGCATTATAGGTCCCATTGTTGTCCTTTCAAGTTTCCAAAGTAAGCCATACAATTCGAGATACGACTTCTTGCATTGACAATTTTGCTTTATGAAAACCACAACCTTATTTGTTGTTTTATTAAAGACAAAGGTACTGTGATCCAAATGTGTTTTGTTTAACTGTACAGTTATCATTTTATACAAAATAATCGTTCAGCACAAATACTATTTTGCTTTAATCAGTTTTGCTGATAACAACGACCTAATTTGTTGTTTTGTTAGAGACAAAAGTACTGTGATGCAAATGTGTTTTCTTTAATTGTGCAGTTATCATTTTATACAGAAACACTTGATAAATACTATTTTACTGTATTAATCAGTTTTGCTGGTACGAATTACCCACAAACATGGAAAAACCATAATATTTGAACTGTGCATGAATGCAATATTTTTTTTATTTAATACAGTTACTAGCCTACTTATATTTCTTCAATAAAAAATTATCATTGTAATAAATGCCTGGCCCCTGATATTATTCACAACCCTCAGCATGGCCCTCAGTAAGTTTGAATTTTACCAAATTAAAATGGGAATTAATGTAGTTTAAATTGGGCATATCCTGATACCAAGAGCCTTATCAAACAGGTCAGTGACTTAATCTTATGCTTTTTCAAAATCGAAAAAAAAAACCTATGTCTGGTGGAGAAAGTAGAGTAGTATAGAAAAGTAGTAAAGATAAGTTTCTGCATGAATGATTATGTTTTAATGACCACAAACTAACAGTCACACCAGCAAATTTGGCACCAAATTAAAGGAATTTAAATTCTCACTGAACGTAACAAGGCGCCACTTTAACACAGGGAGTGTTTGCTAAAGGGTGAGAGGTGAGTGTATGTGAGGAAGTTCCCTGAGATGCTAATGCTAAGAGCTAACAGGCGGTGAGGTCTCACCAGCAGCAGACTGTGGTCCCTCAGCTCTGCCATGTCCCTCTCCAGCTGCTTGGTCTGCTCCTTGAGCTGCCGGTTGTGGGCGGAGATCTCCTTCTGGGCCTGCAGCAGGTCCTCCACCGTCAGGGCCTTTACCCCCAGCTGCTCAACACACACAGAGGGAGGCGTCAGCGTCGCTAATCAGCAGAGGGTTGCTGCAGTGTCTCCAAACAGGACTCAATGTGACTCAACTGTTGAATTTGCAGTATGTGTTAAGAGGGTTCATGCTCTAAAAACCTGAAAAGATGTGATCTACTGTTAAGTATATTTTGATCTACTTGTTATTTCCAAAATCAAAAGGTAAAGTATAAGTAAATCCCCCCCAAAAAATTTGGTATACATTGTATTTTTTTTGATTGTGTGTGTAATATTTTCTTCTTTTTTGGGATTGGGATGTATTATGTCTACTGTAGTCAAATGGGAAAATTATCGAATCGAAAATCGTGATGAATTGAGAATCTATTTTGAATCAAGACCCCAAGAATCGAAATCGAATCATGGATTTGGAGAATCGTGCCACCCCTACATTTTACACACCTCTACAACACAAAACAATCACTCATTCAATGTGCCAACATGAATTTGTTATTCCTAGTAAGAGAAGAGTTCATTTTTTTTCTGAGGCGATCTTAACACTAATGTGTGTCATCCTGTATTAATTTCCAATGTGGCTGCAACACATCAGACAAATTTCACCACCTTGCATTTGCACAATTGCATTTGACAATCTAAATAGATTCTGATATGGTTTAAAAACATTAGTGTAATTCATGTTATGCTGCAATCAGAAATGTGTTCAAGTGTCAATCCATAAGATCGTCTGTGTTGTGGAATACACTACAAGAGAATTCCAGTTTCCTTGTCTTCGTCTAAGACAGTCATTTTCTTTTCTCCAAAGTTTGACTTCTTCTTATTGATTTGATATTGAGTTTTTTTTTATTTTTTTACTTGAAGTGGTGGGGATATTTCTTTGTCATTCTCCCAACGCCAACTGACCACAACTAGCTACGGTGCTTTATCAGATTCACTGCGGCTGCCTTTCACTTCTTGCTCGCCCGATCAGTGCATTCTTCCCGGGAAAGGCAGCCGCTGCCACCAACAATGGAATCAGCATATATAGGAGCAACATGCATGACGTAAAATACATTGAATGGCTTTTGCCAGCTAAATAAAGTCATCATCAATACAGGATTTATTAAACCAAATAATCTTACGTGTGTTTTACTTGCCAGCGGCAGCACCAGAGCAATGTAGTTGTAGCAATTTTAAAAAGTGACTGACGCAAAATGGGATGTGATGTGTTTTGTGGGACAGACTTTACAAACACTGCAGCCTGCGCGCCTTTAGAACCGCAGTGAAGCTCGATGTGCGGTTCTCACCTCGTCCAGTTTAGTCTGAAAGAGGCCTTTAATCTTCTCCTTGTGAGACTGACACACTGAATGGAGCTGTTCCGCCTGTCCTGACAGCTCCCTGTGCTTCAGCTGGAGACGGGGGGAAAAGGGAGTCGCACACCAGCCGGGGGTGGGGGGGTATAAATAAAAGAAAAAAGAGAGAGAAAAGAGTTCTGTCAGATTTGCACATTTCTCTTTGGATGGAAGTAGGTCAGTGGTGCAGAGAAGGGTTAGGTTAGGTTAGGTAAGGGCTTCCAA
Source organism: Cyttopsis rosea (assembly GCA_900302355.1). NCBI lineage: Eukaryota > Metazoa > Chordata > Actinopteri > Zeiformes > Parazenidae > Cyttopsis > Cyttopsis rosea. Next base: position 8,418 of record OMKR01062347.1, read on the forward strand.
AGGGGAGCAATTATGTCCATAAAACAAAAAAGGCCATGAAATCACTAAGGTGCCGACAATAGATCAGCCTAGAGAAGAGCACTAAATGGCTGCATAACTTCCCAAAAAGTGCTGATATTTCAATTTATTCAGAAATTGTAATAATAGAATTGAATCTCATCTCATAATAGAATCTGAATTTACCTTCTCCTGTTCAAGAAGCTGCTGCAGGTTGGAGCGGTACTGAGGAGTTTTCATGTGACCCATAAACTGTAGATACTGGACCTTGATGTTGTCTGAAAAGAGACAAAGACATGGGAGTTAAACACAGAAAGATTAATTTCTTCAACTCTTCCACGCAATGAGAGGTTAAATAAGAAAATCTAAAATATTTGATCGATAGATTGACATGCAGGATGAAAGAGATGCAGTATGATTACCATTAGTAGAAGTATCCTTTTATTCTTATTATTAGTATTGCTGTCAGTATTATCACAATGCGTTATTGTTCAATACTATCCTGCTACATACTATTTGTACTTTACTTTAGCATGTATCTGGCTCACCTAGCAGCTGTTGCAGAGCAGGAGGAGTTGGACTCAGCAGCAGTTGACCGGAAGCGTAGTGCTGCACCTTGGGAGGTAGCTGGTAGAAGGGACTCTGAGGTGACCGGTATGCATCTGCAGCATGACAGGACAAACACATCTCCAATTAGGTCAAATAGGTTAAACATCTAGACCACGAAACAAACAGAATCCGAAGAGTCTGTTCATGTTATGTAAACTTGGAGCAGAACAGATGAACTTCAACTTTACTCCATTAAAGAAAAGCCAATGGCCATGTTATTGAATTTGATGGCAAGGTCTTTTACAGCCTGACTCTCTGGAATTTTTCAGTTTTTTCTGTTGTTACAACCAAACATACTTGATTTTGCAGCCTCTCTCAAAAGTTGCAATGCAATTTTTGTAGAAGTGTTTATCTACTACCAACAGAGAAGGAGTCACATATAATGACTGATAATTATACATATTGCAGAAACAACTGGAATATTTTAGGATGCTTGGGATCACATTCATTATTGCAATAACAGAATCGCAACTTCCTGAAGGGGGTGTATAGAGCTTCATTTTACGTGTGCCTGTGTGTGTGTGCTGTCTGACCCTGAGGGGGTGCTGCAGAGAGGGTCTTGGCGTGCAGCAGATCCAAGGCACTCTGGCTCTTCTTGCTCTTCCTCTCAGCAGCGGCGGCAGCAGCTTTCTTGGGTCGGCCGCGCTTCTTGTTGTTCAGCTTACGACCCTTGGACAGCAGCTGGGCTCTGCGGGGTTTGGGAGAGGCCTTCACCACCGTCAACAAGCTCAGCCGCTCCTCCTCGCCACAGGAATCCTGCTGGGGTGCACATGTACACACGCGCACACGCGCGCGCACACGCACACACACACACACACACACACACACACACACACACACACACACACACACACCTAGTGTAAATAAAGAGATTATCTCAGGGGTTTGAGAGGAGGACCAAACTCAGAGAATAGACTTCTCAGAGATGCCAGAATCAACAGACTGAGGCTAAATGAGAATCTTTCTTAGTGTATTTTCAAACCTGACATTATTGGTCAATGCATATTAGGCAACTGTTTGATGTGAATTTGAGCATCAAATCGGCTACTTCTATTATATCGTAGAGCATGGAGGGAGCTCCACATGGAAATGATGCTATATTTCAAACCTATTTAGCTAGATCATGTCAATATCAATCAAATATCAATATCAATATCAGTCTCAGTCTTAAGTCTTGAGTGTTGTGTGAGTTGACAGTTTGGAGAAGTTGGGTCCATCGCTCCTCTACCTTGTTCTGCTCTTTCGTCTTGGTGGGGGTGGTGCTGTTGCTCTTACTATCCTTTGTGTCTTTCTGCTGACGCCGTCTAGCTGCCTCTTGCTCCTCCTGAAACACCAGATTAACCGCCAGCATTAATCACAGGCTGTGGACAGCGGCCAAGAGCCACACCCAATGACAAAAATCGTCAACAATTAAAAACGAGAATGGAATTCTACACTTCAGTGATGTGGAAAATGTGTGGCTTACCCTGAGTTTAGGATTTTTGAGACTAGAAAAATAGTTTTCAAGCTGTAACACAGGAAAGAAATAACAGTGTTAGATATTTGAAGATCAGAGGCCTGGTGTGATGAAGCACTACAAAGCAGTCTGATCAGGATAAATAATGTCATCTATTCATATATTTTATATACTTTGGAACAAATCTGACCTAATTACACAGAGACAATGCATAGGTTCTACGTTTGAATGACAACCCTGTAGATTTCAAGCCAGGAGACAGGACCCGTAACTGTAAAATAGCTCTAAAATTAAATCACTAAATGTAGATTTCAATAGTTATCTAAAACTTTATTGATTTGGTGTTTAAAGCAGGGGTCTCAAACTGCTGCAAGACAATTTAATGGCCATGACATTTCAGTGCAAATTATGTCAAATGTAATTTAAAATAATAATAACAAATAAATAGATCCCATTTTCCCGGGAGATTGTGCCCGGTGGCAGAGAGAATTGCATAGTGATATCGAGGCTTATAGGGAACCAAACTAAACAAAGATGGTGTCATTATTCTATACTCATTACACTGTGCAATCAACATTTACTTCATAATGATAAGTAAAAGCAAAAAAGTTGCCCATTGTCACATTAATTAATCCACGCAATTTTACTCAATGTTTTCAACATTCAGCTACCAAATTAAAGGCTGCTTTATAGTTCTGCGTCGAATAGCCGCCATAGGTATGCTGGGTGTCTACACCAGTGCTTGAATGGTTCTTAGTTGGTGATTACGCACATGGACCGCCGAAACGCTAGATGGCAGTGTCGAGTCTGTTTTAGCGCGGATGTAACATGAAAAAAAGTTCGCGGATATTTCACGCCACAAATTGTGTGGCGTCATTGTGTCATTTGTTGGTTTTTATAATTAGAAGATTACAGTATGTGTCGTATAAATTGACATATTTTTGAACCTCCTCCACCAGCCTCTCTTCGATCTGCTCCATTTTGTTTTTCACTGTTGACGGAAATGAACTGGAAACACATAGCAGGAAAAAGCAGACCGATCACAGCTCTTGCGGTCTTGCCCCGACGCGCAGTTACATTTCCGGAGTGGTGCACGTAAGCTATGGCGGCGGCCTCTGCAGACTACGCTGGTGACGTAGAGACCCACGGTGTACAAACAGCGGCTATTCAATGCATAACTATAAATAAACCTTAAGAAGCATCGTGGAGGAGGAGCAGCCAATTCTGGTGTAGTTTCTGCTAATTGTCCAGTGTTACCGATTATGCATTTAAGATTTAATTTTGCATTAATAAAAAAAAATCCATATTGTTCTGCTTCACTGTTCAACTCAATTTTGTTATAATAGAAAACGATAGGGCGGTACTCACTATGGTGCGGTCAATGGTGTGTAGGTAGTAGGAGACTGGCTTTCCCGTCCAGGACACAGAGCCTCTCAGTGGAGAAAGCTCCACCACACGCATTATGGTGCCGATGTCTGCAGGGCAGAGAGAGAGCGTGGCATCGCATTTCCACAGCAATCTGGGATGGATATTAAATAAAACCTGCCATTTGGAGATACTTACCACTCAAGTTCCGACTGTTTATTCTAAAATTTAGGGGTGCAAAAGGTTTTGAGGATACGATCTTCCCACCTGAAGAGAAAAACAAATACATTGGTATGAGAACATTATTAGCGTTATTGCATGTGCTCCTCTATACGCTGGTAGCGGGGTCCGCCTTTCCCGGCAAGAATGCAAAGATTAGGCACACGCAAGAAGTGAAAGCCGCGGCGAATTTGGTAAAGATATGATATCACTAAACTGTCTAAATGAATGAACATTCACAAAAAAGCAACACACTCAAATGAAAAACTATCCCCCCCAACACAGATAATATTACAGATTGCCACTAGATTAAATATTACAAAAGAGGTACATCACATTATCTAAATGCATTAGGAAAATCATATAACCCATAAGACTCAAAACAGTAAAACCAGTAATCAATGAACTGTCAGGTTTTGAGTTTTACATCTAAGGGCACAGCGGCGGTTCATGAGGTTTTGGGTCAAAGGTCAAGTGCCAAGTGTTGATATAGCTGCTATTGGCCAACATTACTGAACGCACCGTCTTGGGTGTCCAGACACGTATGAAAGGATATGGTGGTGTTTAAAAGTTGATAGACTATGAGCTCTGACTAGACTATAACCCCTTGTTGACCCTGATCGTCCCACATTTACACTAAAGGACACTAAACGTTCCACAAACTGTTTGTTTGGATTGCTCTGCCAATACAGATTGACCAGAAATAGTGTTTAACGATAGTATGTAAACTCCAGACAAAACACAGTGTGCATCTTAAATGCCAGTCAAGAGGTGAGCTGCCAATGGTTGATAAATTGTGCCTCTGCAAAAACAAGTGGTGTGCGCCTCACCCTTTGCCAGCTCATAACCTCAACAACAACAATTAAAATTGTCTGGTTATTTAACAATAGCTGGTAGAATATTAATAGTGATCCCAACAATCCCAAGTTTGTTGATGAGCTGAGAGCGACTGACCTTCCTTCATGTTCGCAAAGCGCTCCTTCAGCTGGTGATCCACCTCCGGGCCGAAGGCAAAGTTATTCACAAAGATAACACTGGGAGAGAAATGGAGAAGGAAGCAATTAAAATAAAATGGTTTTGTATTGGAAGTCTGTTGCCACAAAACATATTGGGGAAATTTGTTTGCGGAAACATGCGAGTCAGATCTTAATGTGAAAACATTCCAGCATCCTTTAAAAAAATTATGAATAGTAAAGTCTTTAATGATTCTAATAGTATTCAAACAGACAGTGTGCATGTCATTGTATTTGGAAACCCAGAACACTCCTCCGATTTTGACGTTGGAACTTTCTATGATATTTGTATTGAAGTATTGTATTGTGACTTTTCCATGACAGGTTGTCCAAGTCATGCTGGGGCAATTTATGAGATATATTTTAGATTAGTCAATGACTAAAGTGAAAAAAGGCCACGAGACATATCTGGCGGAGACTAGATATACGCAACACATTTAAAAGCAAATTTATTTGGCTTCAACAAGACAGGTTCTTAATTCAGCCCTGGCCTCACCTTGTGTTGGCGATCCTTTCTTTCCATTCTTCAGACAAAAAGTCTCCTCTCTCCAGCTGAAATCAGACATCAGAGGCGGATGAGCTTCATAAAACATATTGACATATTAAGATCAATGATTTCATTGATTTTAAACACTAGACATATTAGAGACCTTTCCTCAGATCACTTTCATACATTTAAATAAATTTTTTTTTTAATAAGTCATCAAATCAATACATTTAAAATAAAGAAGTAATAATGGCAGCCAGTTAACATCATTTCAATCTGTACCTTTGACTATATTTCGCAAGGATAGGATGTAGGATGTAGTGTATTCTACCGGGACGAGTTCTTGAGTTTTTATTGGGACTCATGGTCATTGGGCTCATACACAAAGCATGGCCTTCCCTCACAATGTATTACACCGATATTCAGGTGTGAGGGTCCCCCTCCCACAGGCTTAAATCTACCTCACAGATATAAGCGCATTACTCTTTACAGAGTAAAAAAAACTTTAAAAAAAACAACAATTACTCAGAATGTGACAGCCATGTATGACAAATGGGTTTTGTTGTATAACAAATATGATTGGTCAATAGTCACATTGGCTTTGATGGCTGACTTCAGTCCCATTTCAAACTGGTGCGTTCTTACTGCTCGTCTTGGGGGAGTAGAAGCACTAGTATGGTGTTTTTGGGACACTGTCTATGTGAATATGCTGAAAAGCTACAACATTGTACCATCAAGGTGTGCCAGGATAGGAGATGAACTGACCGTGTATTCCCCATGCTTCTTCCCATACCATTTCATCCACTTCTTAAATTCTTTATCCATACTCTGAATGGAAAAAAACAACAACACATATATAATTATGTATAATGTTGGCTACGACTGACTGTGCTTGACTGTGAGAGGCTACCAATTAGAGTTCTCACCCTGTGCCGCCTATTAAAACTATGAATAGTTCAGAGGCTTGATCAAAAGTAATGACATGGAGATATTTGTAGAATGGCCGATAGGAGCTGGCAACTGCAGCTCTGGGCAGACTCCAAATCACTATAGTTTGCATGACGTTTACAGTCTTGCACTGCCAAAGGGGTTGTGACTGATTATTATCCATATTACTGTGTTGTGTCCATTTTTTATCCCTCAAAAGTGAACGCTGCAGTTTTATTTTTGGCTCACTAAAATGTGAAAATGTGAAAAACGTAAAAGCAAGGACACATTTTCCTACGACCAATTCAGCTTGAATGGTTTGAGAGCTGAATAAAAACGGGATCAGATCTTTCTAGAAAATCCAACATTAGGCTAACCAAATAGTTCCATGTATGTAAAAGTTAACAAATGTTAAAATAACTTCCTTTCTATAGTATGAAACTTTTGAAATTGGTTGGAGAGGAGTGTTTACCTTTGCATAGGTGGCTGGAATGTCTGCCTTCTCTACGCCATAGTAGTGTTTACAGTTGGTCGCCGCTGCCACCTGCAGCACCACCTGTCCCACTCCTGGAGAAGACAACCACACCCACTGAGTTTAGAGACCGAGTGAGGACTGAAAACCAAAGTATCCAATAAAGCCGACCTAATTTACAACCTCAATTTACTGACAATCAAATATCCTTGAACCGAACAGTGTCAGGCACAAAAATCTGAATTCTGAGTAAAGCTAAAAAGGCAGAGGCAGTAACTGTATGTCATTGTGTTTTCATAAGGTCATGACTACGACTTTAAATTGCATATTAAAATGCTGCTAAAAGACAGATATGAGGTTTAACAAAGTCAATTTATCCGTTTCTTAATGTCACACTAGATTAAATTTAAAAAAATGAAGAGGGATCTAATGATGCTGTTCCACTGCAGTGCCGGAACCCATGAACCGGTTGAGCTTTTACCACTGGCAACTAAGCAGTGCCGTGTCTAAGTAGCTGAGCTGATTTTAGCTCCTGGTCTGGCCTAGGACCAAGCTTACTAACCAGGCCACATGGGTGGAACTAAGCGATATTTTTGACACAATAAAATAAAAACAAAGCACACTGACCGCTGCCGAGGTCCACGAAGGTGTCGTCCTCCATCATCTCCATCTCGTTGATGATCTGCGCCACCAGGTCGAACGACGTCTCTCCGTACACTTCTGGGGAGAAGGGCTCGTAGTTGTTGAGCTTCTCCGGGTCCGTCACTGAGTGGTTGTACACCTGCTGTAGGATGTGTCGCAGCAGCCCGTTGGATGGCCGTTTGTTGAGCTTCATGGGCTGGGTGGTCCCTTTCCACTGAAATGTACACACACAGAATGTTGTTGACCTTTCAGTTTTAGCAATACATTTTCAAAATTTGACCCAATAATAATCACATGGGGAAAATTCCAGGTTCAGAAAGCAAAAGTCCTGCCGTATTTTTGCTCCAGCCATACACTGATCCAGCTGATGTCATTCAGTAGTTGGACCTCTGAGTTGATTATTAGCAAAATCCACATGGTTGACTCAAAATTCTGGGGTGGAACTGTATTTTCTGAGCCCGGATTTTCCACTTCTGCTAATAATACAGTAAGATAAGCAGAAAAGGTTGGCCACTTATTTATGTTAAAAATAAAAATAAAAACATTGAGACTCACAAGTTGGTGAATGCTGTCGATGGCTCTGTTGTACTTGTCACAAAGCCTCTGCATACTTTCAAAGCTGTGAGAGCCAAACACAACGACAACAATTTACAATGCACAACATTTATACAAGTATTTTCAACCCTTCTGCATTATTAATAGCATTTCTGCGATTTGCATACAGGTACTTAAGTTAACGTCTAATGTAATTTAATAGTAATGAACTTTGACAAGAAAAAAGAAACAAAAACAAGAAGATCAGGAGCAAACCTAGCCAGCTTAAATCAATATTGACATTTTCCACAGAGCTATCTCTCAGACTACAGAGTATTAAGGGGTGTTGTCCAACAATCAGAAATTTTCAAGTTCATTGTTGTGTTAAATAAAAAAACAAGTAATTTAATATAAACAACTAATTTAAACACTTGCATGCAAATACAGCATACACGTTGTTTAAATGTTGTGGTACAGATGGCTGATCCCCAGAGGGAAGGTGCCTGGCCGTGTTACCCTGGCTCACCTCTTGGTGTCGTAGTCAATGAGTACATAGTTTTCCATCGCCAGTTTGAGGTCTGGGATCTCCTCACATACCCACCTGGAAACATACACAGCGCTGTCAACAGATCTACTGTATGCAGTAAACACATTGGATGCAGTGTGTGCATGTGTTGGCAGGTATAATAGAGTACACTGAGTAAACACCACTTACCGTATGGTCTCAATAATTTCATGGGCAGCGTCATGGTGTTTATCCTGGAGAAACAGAGAGCAGTAATTAGCAGATTACACCACGGTCGTTCAGAAATTGTTATGTTTATATGCAACAGGCAAATAAGTGGGCATGGAGAAAGCCACACACAGACAGACACTGACAGCAGGGTAAATTAATCAAATAGAAAAATGAGAACCGGAAATGGAGAGTATAACAGAGTTGAACAGGACAATTAATCCTCACAGCCCTCCACTCTGGCCAGCTAGACAGCATCATACAGCGTTATACTGTCAGATAAGGCCACTAAGCTATATTCCACTAAAGTAATTTGTGCACAACAGCTGGCTGGCGAGGCCTCACAGAGATCCACTCCTCAGGTCACAACAGCAACAGTGGCGGCAGCTCTGTGGTGTCTGAGTAATCCTCCCAAGAGTGACCTGAACACACCGTTTATAATGATTTACATTCTATTCTTTCAGCCTTTAAAGAGAAATATAACATGCTTTCTAACCTGTGTGATATTACTCTTGACACACAGATGCTAACACCAATATCACTTCTGATACAGTTCTCATAGACAATACTTAAAACACGAAATATGTAAAACAATAAAATAATTAACAGCATAAGAAATAGTGTAGATTTACAAGGAAATAAAAAACAAATGATAGCAGTGTAATTATTATCGTTTTATTTAGGGTTAGGTGTTTTTAACAGTTTTCTACTTTCAGAGTAAAGAGACATTTTTGAGTTAATGCAAAAAATACTCTAAGACGCTGAAAAGTTTATGTAAAAATTAGTGTATTGTGTAAAGGCTGGTTTATAGTCGCTGCAGTCGTAGTGTTGTTTAGTGCGTGCGCCATAAATTACGTTGTTGCGCTAGCGTGTTGCGACAGCGCCGCACGGCAATTAGGCGCGAGGGAGCGCACCTCCTAATTTTTGGAACTCTGCGTTGTACACTTCAGGTATTTCAAGAGGTCCGCAGGTACAGGCATCTGTATGATCCATCCATGCGTGACAACAAAAATAACCAGATGGCATTGAATTCATGGAAGGAGATAGCGCTGTATCTGTTCAAAGATTTGGACTATTGCAATACCTCGGGACTTCTTTGTAATGTTTACACCGACAATTTGCAAAACATCAAGACACAATATATAAAAAAAACCTGCACTCACTACAATACATTTAACACTTTCGATTATAATTTTACTGCACTTTCCTAGTTATTCAGATCCTTCCCTCAGGACTTCCTTGTAATGTTTACAGCCGTTCTTTCAGTTTCCCATCGTGGTTTGTGCACATTGCACCCTGTCTTTCAGGAGGATCGCCACGTCATCTACACGGCACTGCGTCAACTATAAATGCTCTCTGGTAGTGCGCACGCCATGAGCGGCACGGCTCGCTTGCCATGACTATAAATCACGCCTTAAGCCTCCAAATATAGACAAGCCCCTAATCTTCTCTTTCTTCAATGCTTTCTAAACAACATAATTGTGCACTTCTATTAACTTGTCAGTGCTGCAGCAGGCTACCTGCAGTGGTAAATTTTCTAACTAAAGACAAATATTTAAAAAAACGGTCTGTTCCCCCTTTTCTAGCCTTCCAGTGTGTGGGCTGCCTCCATGCAGACCAGAGTGGTTATATATAGTCGGGGATCTGAGCTTCAGCTGCCTGGCAGTAATAAGACTCCAGTCACGCCCCAAGCGGAGCAGCGCTGTGCAGCCAGAGCCAGTTGCCTGAGCTGACCCACTGACCCACTTTCAGTCTGCTGCGAAAAGACGCTGCCAAGGAGGGAGGAAGAGAAGGAGAGAGGAACAGAGGAGGAAATCGAG
>OMKR01062350.1:0-16841 GCA_900302355.1 Cyttopsis rosea
GGCACAGTAGAGGAAGCAGGCTTTCCTCCCGACGACTCCTTCTTCCCTCCCTCTTCCTCTTCCTCTCCTCCCCGACTCCCTCTTTCAGTTCTCTAGAGTCTCTTTCTTTTGCGGCTCATTCGTCCGTCCATCCGCCAAACAAGCCCCTTGTCGGACCGCGTGCTGCGCTTTGTGTATTTTTAGTCTGGCTGCACAGATGCAAATGACAGCAACGGATGCTCCGATAAGCAAATGTTGACCTCTGGAAAGGGTTGTGTGCTGAAGACTTATCATCCGGGTAGCCGTCAGACACACAAATGGAAAAATGGAGAAAGGACTGCAATGCTGCAATGGACAGCGAATACGAAGAATAAAATAATTGAAAAGAAACGCAAGAACAGTCAGACTTATCGCATTCTGACCGTTGGCTTGATCATTGAATTCCCAAAACTCACAGGATGGCAGAGGCAGAGGGACATAGCACGGAACGGTTACCAGTAGTTTAGGGATACAGTAGCAGTACGGCTAAAACAACTTTCACAAAAAACAAACTAGGATTTATTCACATGGTAATTGAAGATGTATTTTGGAGTGTTTTCATTATTTTTTTGCCACTTTGGCTTATGGCTTATTTAACTGATGTAGCTAGATGCTGGATTTCATCACAATATAGGCCAACTTGAAATCGAAAACGCCAGATTTCTCTATACCGTCGATACCATGTTGCTAAGTTCCCCAAGTGTGACTGTCTTGTGTAACTCCACGCCTCAGACAGTAATGCACCAATGTGTGACTCACTTCCCTCTCATTGCCGTGGCAACTGCATTGGCCCATGAGAAAACAGTGACAGATTATGCGTGAAGAATTGCACAGCATGTGATGCAGGAGAGGTGAAACCTTTTGGAATCTATCTATCTATCCCTTTGCAAACCCCCATCGGTCCCAGTGTGATGTTGGTGTTGAAATAACTACCTGCAACACTGATTAAAACAAGAAACTATTTGGAGCCTACTCTGGTACTGAAGGCCGATGTTCCACCCATTGTGCGTGTATACAATTAGTGGCTTCCTTTACGAAAAGCTGCATTATCGTGTCTTTGATGATTCCATTGGAACTTTCCATGGAAATCTGAACGTAATGGATATGATATGACGATATGATATATGAAGCGTAATTTGCATTATCTTTTCAAAATAAGCAGAAGGTTACTTGGTAGCTGTATAATTTGGTACATGTGGTACAGGTGGTTGCGAGATGCAAACTGTGCTCCATTCAACTACAATTCCTATGCAAATTGTCGAAGCAAGAACAGCATTTATGGTATATGTAACCAATCTATCAGCTATTTCCATCGGTCAAACGTGGCACCATGTCGCACTATCAGTGTTTTTCGGAAAGCTGCCAGTAATTTAGATGTTTGGCTTTGAGGAATTCACACCAAATCACTAAAATATAAGAACCTTTTTGGTGGAACGCGCACAACATATGGCTTTGTCACAATTGACTGGGGGAAACTGATTGGCTTTCATTTTAACCAAGGCTTTTAGAAATGATTTGGAAATGACTCAAATAATTCTTTCAGCTACTACAGACTGGATTCATTTTATTACAAAACCTGAAAACTAAAGGTTTTGACAGAGACAAAACATTCCAAATGTAGCACATTGATGTATTGGAAGTTCCAACGCCAGGATGCACTCCACAGCTACTTTACAATATCAAGGTCTGATACCAAGAGCCATATCAGACATGTCAGATATTAACAGAAGGCAGCCTTCAGCTTATTAACATATATCCTCCAGAAAATCAAATGAGCCCTAACCAACGGTCGAAAGGTTGTACTGCTCAGTGAAACTAATACATCGGATTGGTACTCTGTATCGTCCAATTCCAATAAGTTTAAAACTCCGAATTGGTATCAGGACTGAAAATGGTGTTGGCCCATCACTGATTAAACTATGGTGGGATACTTGACAACCTAGGCTCTTTGTTTGTTTGTTTTTTACGTTTTTTTATGTTGGAGTGGGGCATCTGCTGCGGTGATGGAGATTATTCCCCTAACAAGGGCCTGCCTTCAGTCCAGATTTGTCATGCATCAAGTTGTCTGGTGACTCCTGTCCAACCGGCCTCCTCCGGAGGGGGGTTCTAGGTCAAACACTGCACCGGAGTTATTCTTAGCTCAAACGCCATGCCCATTTTAAGGCAGAACTTTCAGGAATAAGGCCATTTACAGAATGGTTTTGAAGGGTGAAAGGAGTAGTTTTTTCCAGCTTGGTAATCCCCCCTCCCCCCCCATCCCATGTTAGGGAATTTGTCTCTACACCTAATTAGTGCGAGACATGAAGACATGAAGACATGTGACCAAAACAGAACCATGCGCACTGGTGGAGTGTTTGGAAACTGTCATGCACCCCCACACGTACATACACACTTCCCATTCGTCTGTGTCACAAAACAAGGATAAATTGAAGCCTTTGTCATAACCTTCTGAGCTATTTCTGAATGTCTGGACTCATACATGGAAATTAACTTGCAGTTTTAAATGTTCATAAAGTTGTGAAGTAATGGAGGCGGATGGGTGGTGATGGGTGTAGATCTATCCTTAGGTTCTAAAGAACGAGGCAAAGAAAGCTTCATTTTTGACCAATTTAAGTTTTAGTGATTTTAATATTAGTCAAGATCATTCTGCATTTCCTGTAAAACTGCTTTCAACATCGCACCCCATTCACAAACCCACTTGTACAACATTACGAAAATGAGCAAAGGTCTCCTCTTCAGCCATCTGAATCACATGCCAGTACATTCTTTTATCTTTACATTCTTAGTCACATCATTTCATATTTCACACAGATTGTGTTTCACTATACAGTATGCTCTGTTATTGTTCCATCAACCCTGTCACAATGCATTTCCATCAACATCTCCGCCTAACAGCATTAAAAAACATATTTTGCTAATATCATTAAACCATCCAAAACATAAAAATGATGTATATGGTCCATATTTTTTATTTCATTTCTATGATTTGTCTCTTTACTGACTTGCACTGTCAACTGTCCACTTCTGCTGCAGTAACTTCAATTTTCCCCTGGGAATTAATAAAGAGTTATCTTGTCTTATCATATATTCAAATTTGGTTTCTGTAATCATAGAAGTCATAGAAGAATTGGTTGAATAACATGAAAATAATATACTCGGTGTGGTGGTAAAAAAAACAAACAAAAGAAAACAAATTGCCAAATCAGAAGCAAAACTAATTTTGAAAACCAAAACTAACAGTGTTCTTTGGAACAACAGTTTACATTCTGCGTACTTTCCAGTTCATTGCTGTATTTAACTATGACATTTAAACAGTGATATGAAAAATATAACTTGTAGACGACTTCCCCATTCAAGTCTTATATGCTGCAAAATGACTGCCTGTGAGATGGAGCCCGAGTGAACCTAAAATAACTTTGGCCAGGGATTACTCTCCCGGCTTGGACAGGATAAACAATGACACAAAATCCATATTAATTTTACAACGGTAAAGTTCTCACAGCCAAGGTTTACACCTTACGCTATTTTAAATCCACATCTAATTTTGGTGAACAATGAGTGAGTTTGTAGTGTTGTGGTGTGGCGGTGTTTAGGGGCGGGACTCTGTTTCTCACTTCACATATACCACACGGCCCTGGTTTTGCACCTCAGACTCAGGTAGGCGTCAGAGCGTAGGAACCGGGGACAGGAGTCTCTTTCCATCAGCAGGTACACGTGTCTCTGAGCCTCATCAAAGCAGGTCTGCTCGGGCTCTGTCAAGGAGCTCTTGATTTTCTCTCTGATGCAGTGGTCAACATTGATCTGAAGGGTCACCACATATGGGGGAAACATGTGTTATTATGCGGTTATTTGGTGCATCATGCCATCACACACATACACACACAGACATTCAATCCATACTCCAGTATGGCATCCATGATTCAATTGACTCAAGTGATCCTTGTGGGGAAATTGGTTAAGGTCAATGGCAGGGAATCCTCGGCACACTGGAAGTGATGACATGGAAGTGATGTGGAAATCAAGCTCCAAACTCGTTCTTGATAGCCATATGTCTCTTAAAGGGCGACCTCCATCTAAATTAATTTCCTGTTTTTCCTTCCTGTCTCTCACCAACACCAGGCTACTAGCTAACGTAAATAATGGAGAGTGAAGGTGAACTTAGTGACCATTCAAAATAGTTTTCAGGTGGAGGATCTTTTTATGCAGATAGCTGACTCACTCATTATTCTTGTCGTCAAAAAGCTGCAACCAATGTGAAGAAACTATTGAATTTCAAGGTTAGTGGGAGTGCCATCTTGAATAACTGCATATTAACAAGGGCTTGACATTTTGAGCTTTTGGTCCTAATGAGACAAATTTGTATGGTGGGTAGTGTGGAAACACTGCTTTGCAATAGAGAGTGCCATCCTCAAAATGCAAAAAAAAACAAAAATAAAAACACTTCACGTGGCCTTTAAGATATTTATTCTGGTCCCTGTGATCTGGTCATGCATTTTTTAAGGTAAAAATCAATACACAATTACCCAATACCAGTTACTAAGACTGGTGGTCTCACTGACTGACTGACTGACTGACCTCTCGACTGGCCTTTGGATGGAGAAACTCCTGGTAGATCTCCTCTGCTTTCTCTCTCAGGTCACAAGGTGAGCTGGTGCTCTTGAAATCTTCGACCGCCAGCCAGAACTCAATGTTCTCTTCACTAAACTCAGAACGCAGAAAGGCACGGAATGCACCTAAATACTCTGGGAAGGGTAAAAATAAGTAAAATATGTATTAGTCTTAGAGAGAGAGAGTAATCATTGAACAAATAGAGATATTCTTCATGCAAAGTAAAACAAATGGTTCTTACTTTTGTCCCGTATCATCTTTTTCAAATTGGTCTGCAGTTCAAAGTCATCTTGAGGGCTGTCGTGAAGAAGGATTCCACACTCATTTTCCAAAGAAAATAATGAACATGTGAACCGACATCCTGATTATTGACACATACCTGCGTTGTGAGGCACCCACTTCGCCCTGTGTTTTGTGCACCAAAATACATTGAATGTCCTTCTTCCGTCTCCTACGGCTGAGGAGGATGTCAATCCTGCAAAAGATGTTGGGTCGGTATTTCAAAAAAATTGGCAAATGGCAACTGAATCATGATTGATTGATTAATTATGATAATGAATATAATTGACCTACCTTCTTGGCTGTTTAGCATTTTGAATCAAATCCTTAAACTCATAGATTCGAATCTTGGAAAACAGAAGTTTGGGCATTGCCACATTACTGGACAACTCCTCCGAAAGTCGAACGGTAGTTATGCACAGAATTCCAGTCTTGTGTTGTCTGTAAACTCTCCGAAGTCGCACTGTGACGATTTTAACCCAGCAGGGCAAGGTGTGACACCGTGACGCTGATGGGCCTGCTCCCACAAGTTTCAAATACCAATGGTATAAGCGCGCCCCTGCTTGCAATTTCGACTCAACGTTGGTAGTCAGCGCTACTGGAAAATATCTAATTCAAAAGGTATATATTTGATTAACGGCTGGGGGGGAATCTATTGAGAAGATGCTTTATCTGATGAGATCTTTGCTGTGTAAGCTGACATGGTGAAGTTTGATATCTAATTTTGTGAATTTCTGATTAATTCTAACTGATTTTGGAGTGTTTTTTTTAGCAATGCCATCCATATCGCCTCCTGCTATACTGAAACACAGAATTGATTTGTCAGTTATGTGGGAAGTCGGGAAAGTCTGGGAAGTCTCTTTATCAAAAGGGATTATTTAAACTCCTTCATAAAAAAGAGAATGAATGAAAACAACCCTACTGTCCCCAACCCTAAAGTATTCACTCAAGAAGGCTGAAACCGATTGGGAAATGGTACAACTGATACTGACTGGTTAAGAAAGGGAATTTAGTAAAAAAAAAATACTTGATTGAAGCTATATTATCAGACAACAACAAGAAGCAAACTGTCTGCTCTTAAACTGTCCACAAACATTGTTATTAAAATATGTCTTCTTTCAAAAGTCTGTGATTGTGAATGCACATTGTGAATGCACATTGTGAATGCACAATCAATACGTTGCCCTTGTCAATACACTCAATACGAAAGTATTGAGTGTATTGACAAGGGCCTTCAGGGACACATTCCTTGTGGCTCTTTCTTGGTAGAAAACTGCCTGCTACTGTACTAGTTACCAGTGGAATCACTGTGGTTACCTGACTTGGCCTAACTAGACAGAAGACTTGAATCAGATCAGAGTCCGATTCCGAACTGGCTGAGTCATCGCCTCTTATCCACTCGGTGGCACTTTTTCCTGTGGAAAATATGTGCTGACTGATACTCAAACAACACAAAACTTCCTTTATTTTCAAGCGATTACTTAAAAAAAAATTTAAGTAAATGAATATGAACGGTGTCAATATTTTGAATTAGTTACGTAATCCACTAGATTATCAAAAATCAAATCAGAATACTTTTGGATTACTTGCTTGCCCAGCAATTCATTCATTAACACAAGCGTGATCGATAGGCTTGACCAGAGGCAACCGCCAGCGAGCCTGCACGTGCAATCGCGAAGTTCTCTTATTGCGTTTATTGTCAGATTGCCGTCTTCCATTTTTTGGGTTGCTTTGCAGTGCAGGCAGTTGTTGCCAGTGCTGGAATAGCAACTTTTTCTGGAGGATTTTCCGCCATTGAATCAGGCTTTCACCAAAGGACGTGCACACGCATTTTCTGCATTTGCAGAACAGCCAATAGGAACAGCCGTCTCTCTGAAATGACCTGTGATTGGCCAAAGTCTCCCGTCATGGGCTAGAAATAAATTCTAAAGCCTCAAAACAGAGCCAAGAGGAGGTGCAGAAGTCTAGTTCTCTCTCAGACCACTTGACCAATGTGCTGGAAGGTTATTATGGAACTTTCGCCCAATGAAAAAAAAAATACCCCAGCTTTAATTTGCAACAAAATCATTTGCAATAGGCTATAGTATACAGTATGTAGTTATCAATAAAATTCATCAAGTCAAAATAAAATAAAATAAAATATAAATATATAATAATATAAAATAAAAAATACAATAATATTATATTATTATATATATAAATACAATTAAAAATATGTATTTCAAGAGCACCCAATCTGAGGGGTTAAAGATGATTAGATGATAATGATTATAAGTGTAACCAATTTGCAACATTCACAATTGGTCCAGTCAAAAATATTGTGCTTTTCTCGAGCAAATGGCAAAATGTTTCAGAAAAATGAAGTAAAAACATCAAGAAATGTAATCATCCAATACTTAAACATGTATGATAGTTACTGTATCTAATTATAACCAAGTTACCTATTTTTTTTTCTTCAAACTGGTTGTAATTGCTTGAATCCAGCAGTGCTTGTAAGAAGGTCGTGGGTTCGATTCCCGCCTGGGGCGCTGTTGGCACCGTGCTCCGGTGGGTTATCTCCCGATCAGGGGCCTTTCTATGTGGAGTTTGCACGTTCTCCCCGTGATCGCATGGGTCTCCTCCAACATAAGGACCCCGACTGAAAACATGCAGAAGACTGTCCTGTCCCTGACCATGACATGAGTGGAGTTGGAATTGGTCCCCGGGTGCTGACAAAGTGAGGGCTGCCCCTGGAGAAAGGCAGCAAGGATGGGAAAAATGCACAGACTGTGTGTTCAGATTGTGACCACCCTCTGCATGTGTGTGTTAAGTGCTTGCGCACCTGTATTATCCCTAGTGCATGTAATCAGTTGCTGACCAACTTTTATGTGTTGCACTAAAAAAGTAAACAAACAATGAGCCCTTTCTTCCATGTGAAATTCTGCAATTTGTATTGCATATATTTATAGTTTAATTATATTTATTAAAGGAGGCTTGTTTCTATATTTAGGCTGTCTATCTTTAAAGGCTGTGTTACAAGTGGCTTTTAGATTTAAGGGCATATGTCGTTCATTGTTATGCCCATTGGAAATTAAATTATAATCATAGGGTTTACCATTTCAGTCTGCAAAAACAACTAAATGTCAAATTACCCAGTCCTTTCAAAATAGGCATACAAATGATGTAAAACCAACAGTCTAAAGATATATATGATGTAAGTTTTAGTCTGATTTGACTTGACTTTGGTCTGACTTTCTCACCTCTACAGGGGGTGGAGAAAATAACAGAAACACCTAGCAATATATTAATATCTAGGGCCTAATATGGACTAGAGCTACCCTTTGCCTTCAGAGCAGCTGCAGTCCTTGGAATGCTGTCATAGTCTTGAAATGTGTGTAGTGGGATATTGAACCGTTCTTCAAGAGGAAAATCCTCCAGTTCTTTGAGGGATGGAGGAAGTGGAACTCGACCACTGGTCGTGTAAAAACGCTCTGCGTCAACTGGTGAATCGTCTGGTTCCGGGGCCAATGCATGTGGAATAAACACGACAGAGGCAATACGATTACGGTGTATACATGCCACAGTTGAGCGTAATGCTCCGGGCTATATTCGGAGATGTTACGAACACAGCGTTTACATGACGGGTGTAATATTAGGTATGTTGTCTTATTCAGAATGAACTCTGAACTTGTGTGTTTGCAGCATAGGGTGCACCTGGT
Source organism: Cyttopsis rosea (assembly GCA_900302355.1). NCBI lineage: Eukaryota > Metazoa > Chordata > Actinopteri > Zeiformes > Parazenidae > Cyttopsis > Cyttopsis rosea. Next base: position 8,604 of record OMKR01062350.1, read on the forward strand.
TTTGTAAAATGGACGCACCTTCCTTGGGCATCATGCAGAATCATTTTTGGACCCAATAACTCCCATGAGATGGCTGCCCCAACAGTTGACAAGGAAGTGGGGTTGAACACATTGTGGGTTGAAGGCGTCCTTTGGCTTTCACCAAAGTAATCTCCTCCATATGTAGGCCTATTATTTAGGGTGAAAGATGACTCCTAATACTTCTTGCATTGCCCAGGGGTCCAGGTTTTGTGCTCCTTACACCAGGTTATGCATCTTCGTGCGTCTCCATTGGATACAAACATTTTCCAAATGGCAACGCTGCCACAAATTTCCCCTTGAAGCTCCCAACCTTTAGTGTCACAGAGGTGCTGATTCAATTTGAACTCTGTACTTTTGTGGCATTAATACAATATTCTGTGTCGAATATTGTCTCCCTGCTGGTAAGCTTTGGCTTTCGACCACCGAGCCTCTTTGCTGATGCAATTTGCCCAATTTGTAATTCTGTGATTTATGTGAATCTGCTATTTGGGCAACAACTATGTGTCCTGTTTCAATCATTTAATTAGCTTATGTTGCTTTGAAAACTGAGATATCAAAGCGTCAATTGTCAGACCTCCTTTATAGCTGACACATGCTGCTAGTTAAGCAATCGTACCTGATTCCCCATTGCAGCTGCATTCCTAAATGTGATGAAGTTATTACAAATGAAACTTGAAAGGACAGAGATATATATGAATCGCTAATTACTATAACATTCGGGGACTGACTGACTGACTGACTGACTGACTGACTGGAGAGTGTCCCCATTACATGCGGTGCTTTTTTTTGTTTTGTTCTATAACAGAGTAAAATAAAAGAGCCTACGTCTAAAATAAGGCACAGGGATGCAGAGTGGAACGCAGAGTCCGCCGATGCAGGCGCCCCATCGCAGACAGATTAACAGATCCAGGGCTATTTATTTAAATAATTATTATTTTTGTAAAAAAAAAAGAAAACATCATAAAACATTCAGGGCTGAAACCACGGACACCCACCCCTAACGACGCCACTGACTCACAGGGCGAGTGTTGTCCCATAGGCAGCGAAATTCGGCACTTACGTTCCAAACCTTTGATCAACCGGTGATACAAACATTAATCGTGCTGCGGTTTCGGGTTCGGGCAGAAAATCAAACCACTGCCAACCACTGAATCACGTGACAATTAAGTCACGTGATTTCTGTACGTCATCATTTATTCGCTGAATCTGTTTCAATTACACTTAGTCGCATTTACCTTTTATTGATACACCAACTTTTCCACCTCCCTCAAGCGTAAAAATGTTTTTGCAATTATTTCGAGATATTTTTTCGAAGTTTCCATTTCAGATTTTTTTTGGCTCATATTGAAAATGTGCATAAAAACAGGTGGATGGAAATGCATCCACAGTTACCATGAGAACAGGTCAATTACAACCGAAACTGGCCTTTGCTCGGGTAATAGATTTTCTTTGGACGGGCTAATCACTGTGCGTCTATTTATAGACATGGGAATCTTGCAGCTTTTGTTTTTGTTTCTGTTCTTGAACGTGGATCCCAAATAGAGGCAAATAGTTCAGTCAGAACTATAAAGGGATGAGCAAGTACGTGTACACCTTGGTTATTTAGTTATATTACTTTATTTATTTCAGTGCTGTGTTTTGGACTGTCACAAGAGAGCTATTGAGACACACACATGCGTATGGAGTAACACACACACACACACACACATACACACACACACACACACGCACACACACAGGATGGCACAATCACCAAATATGACAACATCACACCACGTCACATTATGCTTTGTTAACTTTTGAGTTGGATATAAGTAAGTCATTCATGAGGCACATTGTTAACATGCATAAACTGTGCTGCTATTTAGAAGCTGCCAAACTTACAAAACAACTTTCATTTAAAAAAAAGAATATTTTCCGCGTAAAACCAATACAATTTTCTACTTTGTTCTCGGGAATGAAGTCAATGGAGATGTTTTTTAAAGAACGTTCTGCGGGACAGAAAATGAAAATAATTTTTAATTCCCCAACAGCAAATATTTTTGACAAATTGGCAATTTACATGGAAGATAATGGTTGTAATAAATATAATATTCCTCGTTAACAATAGATAAGCAGCTTTAAAACTGCACGGCAATGTCTCACAGACCGGCAAGGATTCCCAGACATGAGTTTGACAAACACCGGCCCAAAAGGATGAAACCGTCTCACTGCTCACATCTCACCGTTCATCATATGTATATATAGCGAGCTTTGAGAAAATATGCCTTCAAATATGTCTCATGCCTTACTTAGAAAAACCTTTTTTCTAAAAAACTCTGGGGATTTCTTGATGTGAAGGCAACGCCAGAAAGAACTCTCAAATCTTAAGAACATTTAAAAAATCTCACCAAGTTATCACCTCCTCTCATTAGCAAATTCTAGTTTCTGGGTGAATTTATTTTTTCTTCATTTTTCTTCAGTGTCTTTTGATTAGCCGGCGCTAACGAAGCTTGGCTGGCACACTGCTGGCACATCGGGCCAAAATTGCAGAATACCTCTCATGGGAGCATTAAATTACCATTGCAATTAGGCTGGGGATGGAGGGATAGTGAAAAGGAGAGGGAGGTATAATGGAGCGAGAAAATGAATACTAATAGCACATCATGGCAGGAACAGATCCCCCGGAAGCCATAATCACAGGACATTACAATAGTCTGGAGTGTATAATGTTGACGGCAGCAATCATGGTGGGCGTCCACTCACGATTACCCTTTTGATCACGCCACCACGACCTGTATCAGAAAGTAATTTGAAATATAGCTCGGCATGAACGGTGAAAAATAATAAATGAAGGGAGCACAATGCACAGCAAAGCACATGGCGTCTCTGTTGCGTGCTGTTACTGTTGCGTGCTGTCATCAATTCTGGCAGAGCAGACTATGAAATAGAATGATTTGACCCTGCTTTTTCTTTTCTGGGGACCCATTTTTTGAAAATGACAAACTATCCCAAATATAAAATAAGGGAAGTGGGTGGAATCTTGGGGTGGCATTTCAAAACCAAAAGCCATAGCTGGATTTCTGAATTGTTGACGGAGGGAGGATTTCTCACGACAGCAATAGCCCCGTTGCATGAAATGCCCCGAACTGTCCACACCCACAGCATTTCCTTTAATGATCAGTAACCTTGTTTCAACAGGCCGTGTGTTAATATATCATTCAGCTTCTAGAACTGAGATCCTCTTGTGACATCGGTGTTTCATAATAATGAAAACTACTGAAGTGTTCAATTAGACTGTGTCTCGGACAGGATGCAGTATTTGTGGGATTATTGTAAATACAAGAAAAACTTTGAGAGTGCTCAAAGTAAGGGTTAATTGTCCCAAAAACATAAATACATGGGAACAAAGACCAGACAAAAAGTGCTTCAATAAAAATAACGACAGTTACAAAAATGATAATGAGCTGTTCTTGGGCCCCACAGAACTCAGGTCAACTAAACAGAACAAAACTCAACATACATGGCAGAAGAAGTGCAACTGAACTGAACCACCTTTCCCCAGCGAGACTAGAGGGGGGCATTTATACAAGCTGGCCAAACCAAGACACAGGGGGAAGACAAACATTAAACTTTAAATTACATGAATCTTTTCTATACTAAATTTACAATTATCTTAGTATAGTCACATGAATACCTTTTCATACAAAAGTGACAATAAATATGTTATCATTAAACAAACAAGATTTAGGACAATTAAAACAAAGGGTTCAAACTCTCCTGCTCTTCTTAGGGTGTTGGTTCCAACACACCTCTTCCTGTATTTAAGTCTGGCCCCTTCAGTGTGCTTGTCCTTCGACGGTCACCAGGAAGTGCGTGTGAGACAGCTCCGGAGCAAACAACCATGTAGGATAAAGAAAATTATAAAATAAACAAATCCAAACTACGACTACTGTCAAAACAATGTAAAACTAAGAAGCGTGCACTCAACTTAGAAACCTGTAGTGTCATAATGCAAATTAAGATGTAAGTATGTGTAGTGTCATTATGTGGGTTGTGTATGGGCATTATGGATGTTAATAGTGCTTAGGGACAAAATAATAGAAGAAAATAACATGTGGGGAAGGTTAAGGGAATGTAGTGGTTACCGCCATTAGGACTGATGTGTGGCAGGTGGAGCGGACATCACACAGGAGTTGACATGTAACCATTTCTGTGTTTTGGACATTTTGTTAAATGCTTGAATGTGCATGTACCTTACTTCGTTAGTACTTACAAAGTACTTACAGTCTATAGTGTATACAAGACTAAAATATGAGATTGAAATGTCACAATACAGTTTGAAGATTTGAGTGTTTTTAACCTTTTGATCATGAATGAGGCTTCTACCTCCCAGTTTAGCAGCAGTATGAAACAATTAGATTGGACCAAACAATCCTACTGGTAATAAGAAACTATCCTATTGGTCCAAATCATGGCTTGTTGCTGAGACGGTCAACAAAGCTAAGCTTAACCCCTGAGTCAGGGGCCTACTTCATTGTGAAAGTAAGTGAAAAAGCAATCATTTATATCCTACATTGAACCTGAGTCCTTATGGAGATTTAGCGCAAATTCAGTCAGGAAGACTACCTATTTCACAGCAGGTGGCATTTTTCAGCTCCGGCATGCAGCTCACCAAGCCACACTCCCTGCCAGTATCTGTACGGTTGCTCGCTCCCCTCTGTCATTTCAGATGCCATCGCCGGATCCCGCAGAAGTCAGCGACAGCGTAGTCTCCATCACCACCAGTGTCAGGACCCCATGGGGGAAGATCTCTCCAGCGGCCCTGAGATCCCTCCTCCATCCATATACATTTATATTCATTTCTGTACGACCTCTGCAGCGTCATGAAGTCCTATTGCCAAACCATTGTCAGTTTGTATTCATTGTCAAATAAATGTCTTGTTTTCTTCATCTAGTCTCTCCTGATTGAACTTGTAATATACTTCCGTGGAATGTTTAGCCTATCATAAGTAGGGATGAGCGAGTACACATCATCCGTTCAACCAACTAAATTATCTGTATCCATATTCGTGCTCTGAATGGGTGGGGCTTAAACTGGAAGTTGTTGTTTTAAGCCTGAAATGGATGTGGGTTGATCAGAAGTTGCTATATTTATTTATGAGCAAACTATTTGCATAAAAGCCTCAGAATTGAGCTTCAGAATAATGTTTTTGATCACAAGAGTAAGAACTATCCACATGTGTCTCGAGTAACCACCACATCTGGTTACTCGAGACGCATGTGGAGTTTAAATAATTTCTCCTCCAGACAGCAGTGTGCTATTTTTCCTGTGTTTTTATTTTAGATCTATTTTCGTTAGTTTCTACTTGTATGAAACAAACATTTTAAACCCAACATATACCCCTTTTCTACTGGACCAAAAACCCACTAACACCGGCTAACATCCGGCTTTTGTCTTTAGTGGGACACCCAGGTAGACACGCTAATTTCTGCCCCTTTTCCGGCGCGATGCAACGCGTGTTTAAGTTCCGGACGTAATTTAAACGGAAATGTTTGGGGGAAAAAAATTGCACGTGCCCGAAATTCAGCATAAAAGGCAACTCCACCGCCAAACTATCTTTTTTGCCTTGTTACTGCACAAGCGGGCGTGGAGCTATGCGTCAGACGAGGTCGGACAGACTCGGCTCTCTGCCCACTGTGGGCAGCGCTCCGCGGTGAGGCATTCCCAAATCATTCCCTGTGCGTTCGCCTGGAGACTCCTCCAAATACATATTAAAGAATTTAAAAATTGTTAGAAATATTTTTTTCTACCCCAATCAGACGTGTTTGTGACGTTGAACGTGATGCACAAGAAACAAAAAAGCCATACTTGTCTACTGGGCTGGCAACGGGAAAGGAGTCAATCTCCTATTTTTAGTAGTATAAGGGTCATTCCGCCTCAGATCAGGACGGTGGATTGCGTAATGGAGAGAGATCTCCGGTCCACTGCGCGTCCCGGCCGTTCGTGTCTCCGAACTTTGTGACGCAGCAGCCATGCAGCAGTTATAGGCTCTGGAGCTCCGTGTGTGGCTGGCCTATCACAGCTACCCAATGAGGATTTTCCTTCATCACGAGCATGGATAATGACACATGTTACCCGGATGATACTCGTGCTCATAAAAAGAGTATTCGGCTCAACCCTATTCATAAGTGTGTTTTTCAGTCTTGGTTTGTTAAAGCAACAGGAGTCCATGGAAAGCAGAGAAACAAGCGACCACAGAGGCTTCTTGTAAAAGTTAAGTGTTAGTGTTAAGTTAAGTGTTAGTGTGTTAGTGTATGGACTTGATTGAAGTAAGGAACAAATACAGTCTTCCAGATCGCTTTAAGCGCTATCACTGGTGTGTTCTCTAGGCCGCAAAAACACACAAGTAGTTAACACTGAAGCTGCTAAACTGGATGTTCCCTAATTCCATCATTAACACTTAAAAATGCCCTATTGTGTGCACCGCATGTATGACGTAAATGCTTATGATTGGGGAGGGGGGCCTAAAAACAATTTGTACGATCAAGATCTTGTGCTTTTGTCTACCTTCACAACTCAGTGCATGGAAATGAGGCAGGCTGCATGTGACGGCTGTCGGAGTCACCAGTTCTGAACCAAAATGAACATGTTTCCAGAGCCAGCGATTCTCTGCCATTATATTAAAATGATGGAAAAACCTGATTCTGTGTATTTTCTCGAGTTAGATGGATAAGTTGTTGACAAGCAATGCGTATGGCACTCGATTCCAAATGTCCATACCTACAAGTAACAGGGTATGGACATGAGATTGACCTTTTTGATTAAAATGAGATTTCTTTCCACATTTTTTTATCTCTGTCAACTGTCTTTGCCGGGTGGGGAGTCTGGTGTGTTTCGCAAACTGTTCAGTCGGACACTGTGTGGAAGTGAAACAGTACAAAAAAAAAATCTGTATTTCGGAAGCCGGAGGTGGGGGTGGGGGGGTGGTGCACTGAGGTTGATGCAAATTCAGCAGAAGTGGAACGGACGGCTTTCTATCGTAAGAGGGAGAGAGACTGGTTTTTAGTGCAACCGTGGAATTCCTGCTCTTGTTTTGGTTGTCTGACTGCGGTCGGTGGGAATTCCAACACTTTCTGCTGTGATTTCCAACGACTTCATAAGTTTTAATGGCTGCCAAAACAAAATTTCTTGCAGAGCCACTGAGAAGTTTTTTCACCTTCAAATAACATAACATAACATCAACATATTGAAACACATAGGTGTGCGTTAGGATTCAGTACATTCAGTATATTCGATGCAACAAAACTGCTTCAATGTGAAACAATTTTGTGCTCGTGAACCTTTGTTTCTCTCTAGCTGTCACTCAAAGCTTAAGTTTCTTGTCACTCCACACCTCCAAACACACTATGCTTTCACTATGATTAAAACCTATTCTTTGCCACCATCTAGTGGCCATGCACCTGCAGACTCAAATGGAAAGGGGAACAGTACATGTCTAATTTGATACATTTACACTTTGAACTTTGCTTGAATAATGATGATTCCATTGACATTCCATTTGACCATTTCATGGCACCGGTTATGTAAAGAACAGTACTATCCAGGCGCTGTGTCTTTAAAGCTACCTCCTATTGTATTAATTACATATGCTGACATTGTATTTATTAGTAAATCCTCAAATGCAGCAACAGTTTGTAACTAAGTAAGTAAATCTTCATTTATACAGCACTTTGTAAAACAAACTGTTATCTATTTTCCTACTTGTATGAAACGAAAAATGTCTGCTCCGTAAATGCCCGCTCCGTCCCACCGGGAGCGCAGAGTCCCGTCTATCCAGGGACCAATTTTACCCGTAACCTTAAAACACCTGACGCCGGATACACAAAAGGATTGCACGGCTTTTGCGGCCGCTAAACCGGCGCAAATAACACAAAAAGCAACCGTAGAATTCTCAAAGCACCCGCAAACAGTGAAGTGCAAATATTGTCTCGGTGCACTGGTGCGATTTGCACAAATTTTAATTAGGTATTATGCATACATTTGCTGCAAAATTGGCCCCCTTCTATGCAAATGAGCCTCATTGCAAAAAGCGTCCAATTCACAAACACCGGCGCAAATAGCCACACGCAGTTACAATGACGCTATTACCGTCTGTAGAAAGCTGGTGGTAACTGCGCGGAGTGAAAAAAAAGGCGGGGGTTAGAGACCCCATCACGGAGAGATCCCCCCCCCCC
>OMKR01062354.1:1960-19457 GCA_900302355.1 Cyttopsis rosea
TTTGTTTGAACTTTTATTTAAATGACCGAGGGGAAGATCTTCAGCACCAAGGACAGTGCCGAAGCTATTTTGTTTTAAACTTAAGCTCTAAGAGGGACTTTCGCGTTTTTCGTGGCCACCGTAGCTTCTCCTACACGCTTGGAAGGGGAGGGGTATTCAGTTGGTTGCAATCTGCAACCTCACCGCTAGATGCTGCTAGATGCCACTAAATTCTACACACTGCACCTTTAAGAGAACTTATAAAGTACTTATATACTTTTATGTATGTAGATGTGGTACTTTCACTTTTACTAGAGTAATTTGTATGTGTGTGTGTGCATCCCGGTGTCTTACTGCGTCTGCAGTTGGTGCCACGGTAACCGGGCATGCACATGCACGTGCCGTCCTCCGGAGAGCAGGATCCTCCATTCTCACAGGTGCAGCTGTACGAACAGTCTGGCCCCCAGTGGCCCTCCACACACACACTGTCACAGTGCACACCTGCAGGACACACACACACATACACACACACACACACATTTCTTAGTATACATTAAAACGTTTTCGTAGTTGATAAAAGTATTCTACAATCAATCAAGTTTATTTCTCAGAAACTTGCCACTGAGTTTCAGCTGCTTTGCTTTGACTTGAACAAGGAGGAGGATGACGCAATATGACACATTAAAGACGGAAGAGATGGAACGGATCACACACACACGCAGATGAAAAGATTCATATATTGGAATCCTATCCTTTCTTTGGAACTACTCTTTACATACATACAGAAACACACATAGATAGATAGATAGATGGATAGATGGATAGATGGATAGATAGATAGACAGACAGACACACTCCCTTTCCCCCTCCAGCACAGAACTGCCAGTCTTCTGTCTGATACTCGCTGGGTAGAGTCCCCCCTCAGGTTATGAAATTATAAAGCCAGCAAAGAGTTTTTATCTTTTGTGTTACACAATTCCCTGTATTACACAATAGCTGTATTTTGACTGATTGCCAGTCCAAATACAGCTGACAATCAAAGACAATGTTTTAATCGCAGACGAGGACATGAAGCATCTTGAAGTTTCCCACTTTAATTACCGTCCCCTATTCACTGTATTCACAGCTTTACCAATGAATAACAGTTGATTTCCACGGACATCAAATTTTTTTTTCTTCAAAATTTTCCAAATTCCACCGACTTTTTTGCCCTTTAATCATTTGTTGAAGTGTCTGTGTCTTTCATCAGTCTTGCACGAGGGCGTCCTGGGAGAGACGAGTCTGTCTTGGCAAAATCTGGCCCCAAGAACAGATCAGAGCCCGGCAAGGCCACCGGGGACTGATGGGAAAACTGTCTCGCCAATAACACATTACATTCGGCAAAACTCTCAGTTACACGGCCTCACGACCTACGAGAGTAAATAAGCGCGCGCACCATACTGTATAAGCAAAGCGCCTGCAGCAACCAGGGTTCAAATCCAGCCCATGGTCAGTTGCTGTGTGTCTCCACCTCACATTTCCTTTCTCTCTACAAAAAAAAAAGTGGGAGGGCATTCGATGGTCAGCTTGAACCAAGCAGCAAAAGGTTTAAGTCACAACATAACAGGCTGAACTAAAAAATACATAACCTAGAGTCTCTGTGATGTGTAGTGTAGTACTAGTGTGAGAGTCTGCCCCAAAATGCATTAAAACTAATAATTAGTTAGCCATTTCCCAAGGGCCCAGCACTGCAGAATCTAGGATACAGCAAAAAGAGATTAAACACACATTTTTTGTAAGCCTCCAGTCCTGTATGAAACTTTATTGAAAACTCAACACAACAGCTGATAAGAGGGGAGGTTATCAAAGGGGGTAATCACGCCTCGGCTTCTCCGTGAACCATAGAATACCATAGAATTTACATGGACAAAAAGAGAGACTACCGCACAGTCTAAACTTGCAATTAAAATACATTTGTTGAATAAAGCGACATTTTGGTCAAGTGACCTTCATCAGACCCTCACATGGACTAACATGAAATGGATTAACTATTAAGGTTGGATTGCCTATGGCGCTATTAGTCCGTTTGTCTAGTCCGAATCAGAGTGAAATTTATGGAAATGTAACGCAAATTAAATCAGGAAAGCTACCTAATTGCCAGCAGGTGCCATTCACCGGCCCCGGGGGGCAGCCATCCAATCAGAGCCAGCCTCAATTCCGGGGGAGCCAATCTCCGGGCTCCCCGGAGTATATGTGCAGCCGCCTGCCGCTCCTCTCTCTCTGTCATTTCAGATGCCACGCAAAAGGCACTCCCACCTCCACCCCACCTCCACCAGTAGCAGCCTCACCGGACTCTCCAGGTCGCCAGCGACAGCGTAGTCTCCATCACTACCAGCGTCAGGACTCCATGGGGGGAAAGATCTCTCCAGAGGCCTAGGAGATCCCTCCTACATTCATATGCTTATATATTCATTTCTGTTCAAGCTCCGCAGCTTCATGGAGTCCTTTTGCCAAATCATGTCAATAAATATATTTTCCTCATTTAGTCTTTCCTGATTGAAATACTTTTGGTTTGTTTTCTATTTGGTCTGATTCGGTTTCACACTGCAGAGACCAAAAAATATAAATAGAAATCACGGAAATCAACCGAGCATGGAGACCATGGAGCCGGTGCCGCAGTTACATTTGGTGATAGTGGCAGTAATCCTGCTTTGGTGTTCCTACCAAACATGTTACTGCTCAGTACGAATGCCTGGCAAGGCATTCGACAACAATGTGTTGATCCATCTTTCGAAACAAGACGTGCTGCAATCAGACATCGTTATGACCGGAGAAGGCGAGCCTTGAAAGAAATGCCCGCCGGCAACCCATAATACGCAGCTCGTTCGGTTCACTTCCTGCAATTGGGTCGAATCAGGGTCGAATTGTCTTCTCACCGCAATGGAACAGCGCTGGAACCGGTCCGAGGACACCTCTCGCAAAGGGTCTCGGACCGGTTGTTTTGGTCCCCACCCGAGTGCGATCACTGCGTTCACACCTGCCCAAACGAACCGCACCGAGGGGGTAAATGCACCAGGGTTCCGTTCAAACGGACTAAACACTGCATACGGAAGCACCTTCGAAAGTCAATCGGACAAAATTCTGACAATTTCAGAACTTTTTTCCAGTGGCTTCTCTCCTGTTCGCTCTCTGGGACTTGGTAGTCGTCCCTGCTATCTGATTCCAAGCATGTAGGATCGGCCTCACCATTATCAACACGTGCTTGACACACCTCATTTGATTAGACAGCGGGTCCCTGACCCGGCCGATGACTCAGAGCCAGCGAGCAGCGGTTCTTGGAACTGTAGCGGGAGAGACTGCGCGAGGAGGTCCCCCTCACCGCCCAGCTGGATCTATTAGACATTCAGTGGATAATCCCTGGTGGGAAAGTCCTTAATGATCCTCCTTCACCCCTAACTTTGACTTTGGGCCGTGGCTGGAATGCTTTTACACCTTCCCGCACAGTCCACATGTCTAGATATCTACAGTATATACTGTATTATATATTATATATTATGTATTATATACTGTATTGTATATATGTTTCCTTTTCACTTTTTCCTCTTCAGGATTAACACAATTTTGCCGCAGTGCTTGGGAAGAAATGAGAGGCGGTTAAGGACTATTCCTGGTGGAACATCGATATTAGTCTTTGGTGAATGTGCGGCAAAATTGAAAACTACTGCCGTCTGTGAAAGTTACAACACGCTGCTTTATTGAATTCTACCAACAGGAGAATAAATAACCGCCTGGACAATGTCTCAGGGAATTCACCCAATGTGGATTATGAAAAATATAACTGGATTAAAGAGTCGTGAAAATTAATATAATCTCATATGCGTGATCACTGTGCACACAGTAATCATTTTAGCGTTAAACCATCCTGCTTGCAGGTATTTCAATTCAAAACAGGAATGCAAAGTTTCTTCATTCCGCCAAACCCCAAAGTTACGCCGCTGAGACCGACTGCGGTTTTGACCTTTGATTTCAAAATATTTATTAAGTTTGTCCCAGTGTCAAGCCATTGGCGGTTTTCCCCCCTGGCAGTGAATTAAAAAAGGCCTTTCCATATTCATCAGATCTCATATTGATCACTTCTCATCACAGCCGCACTGATTGACAATTAGAGGGTAAACTATCCGGTGCCGCAACCCAAACACGGCGATCATTAATGTAAACAAACTTTCAAAGGAAAGGGGATGACAGTCGATAAACCCTGCCAAGGACCGCCGCCACAATGACGAGAACTGTGTAGGAGCACAGCCGCTTGTTCGTGGAAACATGTTTAATACTGCTCTTTTATCCACGGCTAATTTCCTTTTGAAGTTTAACATCAGAGCAGATCTGGTCTGCATCGCTTCTCAGCAATTACAGATTTGATATCAGTTCCTATGAAGTTTGTTTGATCCGTCAGTTAAAGTGCAGCTCCAGTAAACCTGCACGGTAAACCCACACTCAGTTACAAGATATATATCGAGTTCAATCCATTCGGTTTTTTTTCCCCCAAAATGGCCGGTCTCCTCGGAAAACTTGTTCAGTAGATCTGACCTTTCTGAGGCATTTTAGCATGTTCAGCTCCATGCGTCCGTTTCAGCACTGACTGGGGGGGGGATCCAATATGACGGCAGCGGCACTCACCGGTCCATCCCGCCAGACAGCGGCACTCGCCCGTCACGGGGCCACAGCCATCTGCGTTGATACAGTCGCACCGCTCTCTGCAGTCCAGCCCGTGTGAGCCCTCCTGAAGACAGAAAACGCCAAAATAGCACCGTAGCACAGTAAACCAATTTACTACCTGATTATTGCTTGTTTTGTGTTTTGTTCTTATTTTCCTATGTTCTTTTTTTTGTCATGTTTTTTGCACAACTTCTTATTATGTTTTTATCTTTGATGTTATGTGAAGCACTTTGTAACTATGTTTTGGAAAAGTGCTATACAAATTATTATTATTATTATTATTATTATTATAATTGTCTCAATAGGGGATAAAAAATTTTCCCCACCTTTTTTGTTTTATATACATTTGTGGCCGCCACCATGATGATCCACTGAACAACAAATCGTCATTGCTTACTGTGTACTGTTAATTTTCTGTTAAAATCTTAGTTTTTTAGGCTGATCGTCAGTATTCTGTTTTACTACTTAGATTCCTCAGGTTTATACCGCTTAAAATATTCAGGTTTATACTGCTTAATTTTCAATGTTCGGGTTTATTTTCCACTATCTCGCTATGTTTTATTTTATTGTGTAACAGTTAATTCTTCAGGTTTATATTAACTACATTTTCAAAATTTGAGGTTTATTTTCCATTATCCCGCTACATTTTATTGTGTACAGTTAACTGTGAAGTTTATTGTAAATTTCACCTTTTCCCCAGATTTTTCATTTTTATATTTCTATATAAACTTTTCTATCATTTCTATAGTATTACTGCCTTTTTTTTCATGTGAGCTGACATTAAATCATATAAACGCATACCCCCCGCCCACCCCCATTTATGCAACCAAAAACAGGAAGAAGCACTGCTCATATTCTCCTTTTTGAAGGAAATTAGAAACTATTAAAAATCCAAGGAAACTAGTTGAAGCTTAACATCAATGGCGATGAGTGAGCTCCGTGAACTGCACCTTTTGCGGAAGAAGACAGAAGTCTCCATCTGGCCTTTTCTCCCTGGGACTGAATGAACGATCTACTTGTTATGCTCACTTCAGGAACACAAAGCAAACTAATATAATAACAAATAATAATAACTAAACTAATAATAGATGACGGCTCAAATGATGGCTAAAATAACGACAGTTCAGAACAAGTGCGTGCAGTACGCACATAGCAGGGAGCGTCGCAGTAGTCGTCCCTCCACCCGGGAGCGCAGGTACAGGTTCCGTTCCCCGGGTCGCAGGCGGCTCCGTTGGAACACTGACACGTCTCGTTGCAGCCCAGGCCCCAGGTCCCGCTGGAGCACGGGATGGAGCAGTCCACGCCCTGCCAACCTGCACCCACACACATTAGACAGTTAGACAAAAACCAAACAAGGCGACAGCATTGAGAATAACATCTGGCGGCAGAATTTCGATTACGATTTAGAATTTTAGATTTGGCACTGTAAGGAAGAAAACAAAAAAAGGTTAGAGCCAATGTACAGTATACGTTTACATGAATATGTACACCGGCCATGCGGTGAAAAAGGCACGGCAACATCTCATTCACCTCTGAAAAGGTTTGGCATGGGGCCCAAGGAGCACCGTGACGGGACGCATCCCTGCCTGGTATGGGAACCGTCCTGCCCTCAACCGCAAAGCGCTGAAGAGGGGGACAGCCCAGAGCGGCGGTGGATATGAGCTTCCCTCCATCCAGGATATATACAACGGACGGCGTATCAGTAAAGCCCCGAGGATCATCAAAGACCCCAGCCACGGACTGTTTCAGCTGCTGCCGTCTGGCAAGCGGTACCGCAACCTCAAGGCCAAGACCAGGCAACCAGGCTTATGAGCAATGGACACTAACGGCCTGTTGCCTGTCTGTCTGTGACGCACACACACACACACACACACACACACGCACACACACACACACACACAGCATGCAAACAACTACATACACACATGCACATTTATTAAGGCAGGACCTCCTGTACATGCACACAGCACCTTGCACACACTATATTCTATATATATAACTTATAACTTATATTGTCATTGTATTTGATTTTATTTTTGTACTATTACTGCTTCTATTGTTATTTTAATCGCTACTGTTGCTGCAATGTCGAGGAGTCGAAACCCAAGAACCCTTATACACATATAATGGGATGTAACAATAAATTCTTGAATCTTCAATTAACAAAGCTAAATTTGTTCTGTGCAGAATTTTTGTGTATTAGTGTTTTTATTTCAGTGTGTGCAGTCAGTCCTTCAAATCATATTGGGAAATTTGGTGATGGTATGGAAGCAGCAGGTACAAATGAACTCCTAGTCATTTAACAAAAAAATATTCTGCTGGCCATAACTTCAGAAAACAGTTTTTTAACTATGACACCAGATGCAATTTAAGGCAGCCACTTGGGGATAAACACACTCTACGCAGAGAGGACGATGTTGCATTTGTTTGTATATGTGGCCAATACTGGATCTATCCCCAATTTCAGACTAGAATGTGCCAGTGGGCAAAATTCACCAATTTGGGTGTGCACAGGGATGCCATTCATGTGAATTGTATTGAACGATGAAAAAAACAAAAACATTTTCTGGAAAAAAAATCTTTTGAAAAACACTTCCTATCTATCTTCTTTTATAATGTGCCATATATTATAAAAGGAGCCAGCCTTAAATTACCTGCACCAATTAAGCATACAATACATCCAAATAACTATCAATCATTCAATTGTTTTTGCTGAAATAAAGGTGACATAAGACCCTCTCTGCCCTAGTTGTTTATGAAAAGCCACAATATCCATATCAAGCCATTATAGCTGCCAATGATATCAATCTCAATTGATAAATGAGCAGGGGCCCTGGTGCCTCATTCATAAAACTGTGTGCACCTACCAACTAAAAGCTTGCACCCAGAGAAGATAGAGAAAGTGCATACAACTAAAATATCCTGATTTATAAAATCATGCTTATGTACTCCTCCCTTCACCACATTAATACTTTTGACATTTAGGCATATTACAGCTATAGAAAGTGATGCCTATTTGACCGCAGAGTCTTTTTTTTTGTAATATAATTCTGACAATCCAAGCAGATGCTGATCATTTGTTCTGAAATGCCAATCGTCTCGATGAGATCATATGAAAGCGGAAAGATTAAATAACCAAACTCCCCACACACATTTTACTTTTACTGTGCTCAAGAGAGGAATTAATGTATGCAAAAATATGTTGCAGCACTACATATTTAATGTTAAGTGTTAGTCATATTGTTAAAACATTTAGGTAATAACTTGCTGCCCATTCTACTGTCACTGAACACAGAAAGACGGGAGGGATGGAGACTCTGGGTCTGTCCATCACAAATACACTGATTGAGGAATTTTCATTTTCACTGCGGACAAAGACATTAAGGCAGTTGCATTGTCTGCTGTTCATTTGAATCCTTTACATTTTTGGGCCATTTTCATAATTATCAAGGTCGGACAGGCAAGTGAGTGTCTGCGATGAGCCTCTTGGCAGTTTAATAAGATTCCCAGACAATGTAAGGAGCATAAGAAACATCTTGGAGCTTTTAAATGATTACACCCAACCAGATCATAAAAAGCACATTTCTCAGTTTTCATCCCTTTGCATTGGCGTCATCGCCTCATTTCTAGACAGACAGACATCGCACACAGAACCAAGGGCAGATGCTGTCATGGAAATATCGCTCCAACAATATTCAAGTATGAGAGACTTAGAATCAACAATTAAGCTTTTGTTAACAAATAAGTTGTTGGTGTTTGCATTCAGTGAGAGCTCTGACAAACTCTTCTGTTGGATTGTGAGCCACTTTATTATTCAACTACTGTATTTATTCGACCATTTAAGCCTGGGCTGTGAGCAGTGAAGGATTGGCCCAAATGCTTCCTTGAACTGAAAGGACAATGCGGAGTGTGGATAAAATAAAAATCACAGATATCACCTCTGCTGACTCCCTCTGGTGACACTAACCTCAGAGAACTGTTTGACTATGTGTTACAATACCATCATACGAATGTTCAAATAATACTGTAGGGGACCTGACCCCCACGGGTTCCAGGGAAGGCAGGAGGACACCGTTTAGCCAGCCGTGCTGGCGTTTATTTAACTCTCACATCATCACAATATAATACACACCGGTATCTCGGCCGGCAGCCGCTCGTCCCTCCGTGGCTCCGACCCCGACTGACAGGACGGACAAACATTTAAGCGCCAGGTCTGGTAATTGGCCAATCGATCCAATTGGCCAGACCTGGTGCCGGCAGAAGAGGGGAGGCCGGCGCTGATCAGTCCAGACGCCGGCTAACCACGCCCCCTCTCCTGCCACAAATACCTTGGCCCCCAAGGAAAAGATTACATTCTAGAGAATTAAAACTAAACCTAATATATAAACCCTGCAAGTCAGAGACGCCTCAAGTTCACCCTGTTGCCCCTGGATGGAGCCAACATGCAGGTATGTAGGAGCCCTCTCAAGGTGCTTTCACACCTATAGTTCACTACGTTTGGTCTGATACAAGAGCAAGTTCCTACTTTGTTGCAATTTTCACCAGGTCCGATCAGTGTTCACACGGTCCTGTGTCAAGTCAATTTCTTTAAAAAAAAATTATATTATCAAACGGAGTTGCCATGTCCGCTTATAATATGCAACTTTGGGCTTTAAAACTAGTTCAAAACCACGTTATACGTGTTGAACTAAATAATAATCTATACAAAGGGAACCTTGTTCACAGTTAACGGTGCGCGCCTGCCGACCGCTCTCCGTGTGTACAAGCCAAAGCCCAGTCAGATACAACAGAGAGGGAAAGTAGAAAGTTTCTTCAATCTTTAATAGAAAATACGTGAAATAAGGGAAGTTAGGGATGGAAAAATATATCGGAAACGTGCCTCTTGCATGCACACGCTCCGCTGCCCAGCCTCCCTCCGCACCAGCGGAGCTTTTTTGCGCACCGAATTGTTGTATTTTTTCCTGGTTCTATGTAGTTCAAAACCGTTAACGGTACGCTACCCATTTCCAAGAGGGATGGCACAGATCCACTGGCTGTTGTTTCTACTGATCCCGGACCTTGTAACCTACGTCTGACCTTTCTTTGATGGGAGGTCAAACGTTATGTGACCCCTCAAACTCTCCTCAAGATCTAACCTTGGTGCGGCTCCCCAAGGCCCCTCGGTTGCTCCTCAGACATGTCTAGTTTAATTACCCATGTTCCCCGGGAAGCACATGAATATTTTAGCGTGCTCGTACTGAGCGGTATTAACGAGAACAAGTAGGAACAAAATATCCCCCTTGGTGTCTAATTGGGAAAAGCTTCAAAACTCAGAATTCTGTGGGAAAAATGTTTACAAATGCATTGTTTACCGAGTAAAGTTACTTTTTGCAGCAAAGTCCTCAACTGATGGACCACTACGGCTCGATCAGTTGAACTTTATTTCGTCCCTTCCCTGGTTTGGTGGGGTTCGGTGGTGGACACACAGGTGCCATCAAAGTTAGTTTTCAGGCGACTGGAGTGCTCGTAGGAAAAAGAGGATCCACAGAACAGCCGAAATACCTTCTCTGCAGAAGCAGAAGCCGTCAATGTGCGAGCAGGAGATGTCGTTGCGACAGGAACACGACGAGGTGCAGTTCGCCCCGTAGAGGCCGGCTGGACAACTGAGAGCGCAGTCATCCCCCTGCAGAGAGAGAAGGACCACCGCTGATCAGAACCTGAACTCGAGTATTGTGATGCTTATTCTTATCCACAAACATCTTTACAGGGCGTACATGCACAATACAGGTACATTTGAAAAGCATTTTAAACTGACCTTTTCTGACATCTCTTGACTCTAATAAAAGACTAGACTTTCCTGAAAAAGGTGCTGATAAGTGTTTTACTGTAGTTAATTTGAGCAAACGCTTTCACTGTGTATACAGTTAAAAATGAATTTTACAATGAATGGATTGAAAGTTCCTAATTTTCACATTTGATTTTGTACAATTACGTCCCAGAGCACAAGGTCCAGGGAGATTCCATTGACTCAAGCAGCGGAATTGTTACTTTCTTTTTTATCAAAAGAAGCATGTAGAGTCCTCTGGGTTTTAATTGGTGACGGGTTTGATTCATGTATTGTTTTCCATCAATCACCTGAGTCAGATGGGTCACAGCGGCTTTTAAAATAACTTCTATTGAACAACTGTTAATTCTCAGGCTGAACTTGCTGACTGTTTGGCGCAGAATATCCAAATCAATCAAAAAAATTAAGTCTCAGACTATAGTCGGTGCTATTACTCGAAAACAAATTTTCAATTTTTTTTTTACAGTTTATTGTGGGAGTTCACTTAGAAGCCCAATGTTGTATTAAAAAGATAATAGTCACAGACCCGCATCTTCACATACATAATGAATGAGGAAGACAAGCTTCGATGAGATGAGTCCCCACAGGGAAACATGGAGTCTGCTCTTGTCTAATCAGCAGAGGACTCTGCTCTCCCCGCCAGACGGGACGCTTGGTATTAATGGAACGCACCACTCTGGGGGCGCTCCCCGTCTCCGACTCCATCTGAATCTCTGCTTCTCTGATCAGAATGTTCCACCTTCAAGCTGTGATAATTATTTCTGCCTGACACCATCCTGCTGCCATTGAAATGCTATTGATCTGATATTAGGTAAACCAAACGAGCCATACAGTAGGTTTAGAAGGTTTCCAAATATGACTTCCAAATATAATTTTACCTTATCAGATGATTTCTAGATGAAGGAGATTAATTGGTTAATAGTTAATTGGATAATATGCTCTAAATCAACCACCATATTAAATTTATTATTATTATTATTATTATTATTATTATTATTATGATAATAATACAATTATTTATAGTATATTATTATATTTATTATAATAATTAATTATTTAAATAATAATAATAATAATAATTAAGCCTGGAGTTGTCATGGGTCTCTTTTTGTAACATCAACCATTGGCTCAAGTAGCTACAAAGTCAGGAGGAGAACAATTCCTCTGTCAAATACGGCCAATATGGTCATAAAAGTATGTTCGATCTTTAATATGATAACCATCATTAATTTTGAGCCATCAATCGGGGTGACAGCATTTATCCAGCACTGAGGTCGCCGTCCTAATGATGTCACTTTAGACTTTAGAGTGTGCGTCGAGTCTGTTTTTCTAAGAGAGTCTGACCAAATCAAGGCTGCCGGTCGATATCATTGAAGGGCTGAAGGAATGTTTAAAAATGTGCTCTCCCCTCTCATACTCCGACGACTTGATTGAATTTATTAAGGACGGAGCTCGGTGACAAGTGGTTAACGTCTGAAAGGCCAAGGGCTGACAACTGTTGAACAGACGGCTGCGAAGTCCGGTTTGTTTTCGTGCAATCCCATATCAAAGATCTCCGTTGATGCAGCTTCAAGCATCTGCCACTAAAGTGGACAGATTAAAAAGGGAAACCGAGAACACACACATTATCTCCCTCAATTATTCATGCCTCACACTCGCTGCATATTTTTGTCCACTTAATCTGACCGTTTTTGGTCACAAGCAATGAACATCCCCTCTAGAATATAAATCCTCCACTTAAAAAAATACAATTTGGGGGTGACGGCTGAGACAAAGCGGTGTCGCACAGCGGCAGGTGAGCTGGATAATAGACGACACACCATGTGGAAGTTAGTAAGTAATGATGACAATTTCAAACGGCTTTTTTAAGGCGAGCGAGAGAACAGGTAAAACTAGTCGACACGACAAAGCCAAAATCATTCACTTATAATCAGAAATGAAACTTCACTGTAAAATCAAAATCACATGACTATGAATATTCAATGCAGATCTATGACTAGAATCCGACTACATCCCGGAATAAGACCTGTGGACCTCGGATGAACTGCGTCTGAGTTTCGCATCACAAAATATGTCTGTTATGTCAAATGTCAAAATATGTTTGCTCAGCTGGACATTTACCATGTTCCATGAATGAGAGTTTAAAACTCCCTTTATATAGTGAAGTGAGAATTGTTTTTACAATTCACTTATATAAAATACGATTTATTGATAGTGAATGTGGTGACATCCAAGGTTAACGTCGATAAAGTCATTATTAGATATTGTAATGGTAAAACTTAAAACCTTCAGATTGTATTGAACATTCTGTTGCTACTGTGCCTTTAAGACCATATATGGAAGAGACTCACTCTCTGGAGACTTCGCTCCAGTCCGCGCCAGGCGTGGATATGACGTCATGGTTACCTTGACTACAAGATAAGAGGCGCCATCGCGGGGTGATACCAGGCGATCTGCCATCTTGCCCCAATTACGTGATTCCTTTGTTCCCTGCGCCTTTAAGAACCCTGTGCGCCAGTGCGGCTGCGCATTCCACACACAGACCACCATGTTTCTGTGCGCGGGTGCCTTTTGGGGGCCCCAAAATAAACCAACAAAGATCTTTTTCTCTTTGAACGACTCCATTGCCTTTTTGTCGCTGCCACGACGGGACACTAATAGTACTCGCCTAAATAATTTCCGGAACAATATACAGTATGTGACATATGGACGTGAAGCAGGCTTTAGGGGAGTGGTTTGTGTGCAGTATGTGCCATTTGAATTGCACATTAAATATTGATTGATCCTAATACTTGAGGATAATACTCATTACAGGAGGATAATTACATGAGCAAGTAAAAAATTTGAAAATAAATGAAAGAAGAGAAAAAACTGCCGTTACTGAATGTTGTAAGTGTTGTGATGTATACCTTTATACAAAAATATGATATACTGATATACAAATGTCACTATATATTTCGGGTGTTTGTTAAACTACTTTTAATTGATCTACCTATCAATTGCTTTCTTTAGTTGTTCATAAAATCCCTTTTAATTTGATGTCTTTATTGATGGATTGTTCTATTAATTTGTCTGTTAGAAATTCCTCTTTTTATTTTTTGATTAAATAACAATTCATGAATTGCTTTTTAAGCTTTTACAAGCCTCTCTAGGTCCATAATTGCACACCAGTCAAACTGCTTATTTTATTATCATGATGGAGGAAGTAGCACCAGCAGGCATTGCAGCTGAATTTCAGTGGAAACATTGAAAACAATATGATTTTACTGAATGCAATGTATTAGTGAGAATATCTAGCAGTGATATGACCTAAACTGACAGTATCTACAGTGTTTCTCTTGCAGGGAGAAATTAGATAGTATACATATAGCAAAATGGAACTGTAATATTGGTGTTTATCAGGGATTTGTATTCATATTGTGCACAAAGGAGATTGAAAAATACGGCACAATGTTTGTATTTAAATGCACTGAAACAAAGTGTGTTTCATTTTTGGGTTTTTCTGTTTGCCAAGACAACTGGGAGTATGAGGTGGAACAATTAGACATTGATGTATTTATTTATTTATTTATTTATTTATGTCAGTGTTCTGATTTTACTATCTTAAATTCCTCCTCCTTTATATATATTTTACTGTGTACAGTGAAGTTTATTGAATATTTAACTTTTTCCCCATTTTTATATTTTTACCCTTCACGGATGAATAACGTATCTATCCGTCTATCTATTTCAATAATGTATTTCAAGGCAAAAGACAAAAGCAAAAGGCAAAAGCGAGTGTTCCATGCCTTCCATTTCTTTGTGTTTCTTGGCCCAAATGAAAGGACGTGCAGCTGCAGAAGCAGCTTCTACACAAGCCGCGGACTTGCTGACTTCACCCCGGACTCTGTCATGACAAATTAACTTTTCCAACACAACTGTGTTCTGCAGCTGCACTTGTGAAGCCCAAACTCCTTATCTCAGCAGAGTGTCAGGAGGGGACATCTCTGTTGTGGTTTACACCAGCACAGTGCTGCTGCTGGCAGGGTTGTTTTGGCGATGAGAAACTACCTGTTCTGGTGGTTCCTTTTCCTATATACTGTAGTTGTAGAGTGAATGAGTGAGTGAGCGAATGAGAAAGCCAGAGAGCTTTTATGCACCTCATCTGAAGCATAAGTGTATCAGCAGCATCGTTGAGTAAACGGTGATGAAGGTCATAGAGTACACTGTGAATACTACGTTATGAAGATTCTGAAGTTTCTTTGTTGCAGAGATTTCTGTTGAAGCTCCTCAATGAGACCCACATGCTTGAGCTTT
Organism: Cyttopsis rosea; assembly: GCA_900302355.1. Taxonomy (NCBI): domain Eukaryota; kingdom Metazoa; phylum Chordata; class Actinopteri; order Zeiformes; family Parazenidae; genus Cyttopsis; species Cyttopsis rosea. Next base: position 16,755 of record OMKR01062354.1, read on the forward strand.
AGAAAAGACGCCAACCTTGTCATTCATACGAACATGATGTACATTTGTGTTTTCATTAGCTGAATCGTCGAATTTTTTTTGTTGCTTTTTTACAAACAGTGGTATAGCACAGTGATTCTCAACATTTTTCACATCAAGTATGCATTAGGCCATGGACCCTATCTGACAAGATTTAGTCTCTAGGACCCAAATCTGAAAAGATCTTTGTTGTTAGATATGATTTAGACCAAAATCCCATACCTGTCTAGGTTAGGGAAAGTTAGGTAACGATCAAAACATCATTATTATACTCTCTAATGGCACTAACATCTTATAAATGAAATAACAGTGACGTTTAACTGTTTTGCTTGGAACCTGTTGAAGGACCCATTTGGGTCAAAAAGGTGGTGTAAAAGCATACACCTGTGGAGTGTGTATTTGTTGTCAGATGTGTGTATTTGTGTGTGTGTGTGTGTGTGTGTGTGTGTCTAAACACTCACCATGTATCCCGGTGCACACAAACAGGCTCCGGTGATGCCGTCGCAGTCGGCTCCGTTGGCACACTCACAGGGTTCGTTGCAGCCGTCTCCATAGTAACCCGGTGGACAGGTCTCGTTGCAGTAAAGCCCCGCCCACCCAGCTGCACAGGTACACTCTCCCGATAGTGGGTGACAACTGGGAGCGGAAATAGTTAAAAACCATTAAGACTCTCCATTCTACAGTAGAACCAGCAGCTGAAGAATGCAAAATGATTCAAATTAAACTTCTTTCTTGTGACATTATTAGATTTGGGTTTAAGAGCAAACTGGATTTTCAAATGGTGGGATTTTTCTCACAAGACTTGGAGAAACCATAACCGTCAGTTCCAGAAATACTCACAAAAAAAGGCCAAATTCAAAGCACAAGGCTTTCAAGGTGATGGATGATAGGATCTATCTTTAATTTCCTATCCGGTTTCAGATGAAGGCTGGACATCATCATCAATTGGAGGACCGTTCAATCTCATTGGAGGACCATTAGAGGAGCATTGGAGCCCATTGGAGCGTATTGGATCCCACTGGAGGACCATGGCATCTCTTTGAATAGCACAGGACACACTCTGGTTCATTTCTCTTTCACATTATCAATTGTTAGTGGTTGTTCCAGGGCACTGTGGTACATGGCAGAAACCTTGGAATTGAAGTAAAATCTTTTATACAAATTCTTCCACGGTGTACACACAGATTCTTTGATATCGAAGCGCAAAGGCGGTCAATATAAAACATAGCCGTGCTCATGCTTTTATCCTGCAAACTCCCTACAGTGAGCAGTTTCTAAACTCTGAAATGAAATGAAAATATTTTAGGTTCACAGTGCTGGGATAAACATAGAACACAGAACAAAACCAAACTGGTCTTGGAGCGGACATTTCAGGCCAAATGGAAGGAAGGAGAAGAAAAGCTGTTCGCTGTAGTAGCATAACATGAATGAATAGATTTACGGATGTCAGATTAAAGTAGGTGAGCAATAGCATTTAGGCATTACAATAACAACAAAGTCCAGTCTGTAATTTTTGAACGACACACGGAATTCATAGTGCAGCGTTTGCAGGCTTGGGCAAAACGACAAGAAGCCTGGAAATGCTGTCGTAGGATTTCCACCAAACAATGACTCCTGCTGCTGATGCTGCAGCTCAGCGGACAGCAGCATTACCTGATTGTGTTGGAGGTGTTGCAGGGGCAGTATTTGTCGCAGACGAGGCCGTACAGCCCGGCGGGGCAGAATCGGTCCTGGCAGCTCGGGCCCTTGAAGCCCTCGTCACACAGGCAGGCCCCGTTAATGTGGTAGCACTTGGCGCCATTTTGGCAATCACACTTGTGGGAGCATTGAGGACCGTAGGAGCCCACGGGGCACTCCTCCTGGCATCTGGGTCGCAATAAAGACAGCAAACGCTCTTGGTTTGAAAAAAGAATTACCTGCCCCTAAACACCTCATCACACATTTGCAATTTCAACAAATAAGTGATAATAGCTCACAGATTGCAGTATATTTCACACCCTGCCCGCTTATATGGAGCACTGAGGGACTTTGTATATTATCACCAATGCCCACAGTATTATTTATGTATGACCGCCATTACCATAATAGAGAAGATTTCTTCACAAATGTCCCGTGCCATCATGTCCTTTGCACTATTATGAGGTTAACAGGCTGAACCTTACACCGGGACCCCGAGTGGCGTTCAATGTTAAGGCTTAAAAAAGTGCCTATACTGTACAAAGTGCCTATATGAATTATAATCGGCAGAATTCAGAGCCAAAGCAGGGGCAGGGAACACATTAATGGAGGAGGAAAGAAATAATGGTCAAGATGAGTCAAAGCCAAAGTGAAGTTGACTTTTGTGCATCATTCTCCACACGTCCGCAAACGAGGCCATTAAGAAATAGACAAATCACTCAATTAAAATAGCTCCGCGTGAACATCTGTTTTGAGTCACGTTTAAATCATGCTCACTTCCTCTGGCCCTTATCTGAGCTGATTCCATTAAAATGTGTAAGTGTGGGAGGGGGTGGCGGACTCAAGAAATTATTCCATGTAGGCTAATTCACCTGTCTGAGGGCCTAAATGAATGGAGGTAATTTGGCTCGATTGAGAATAATGAGAGAGAGAGAGAGAGAGAGAGAGAGAGAGAGAGAGAGAGAGAGAGAGAGAGAGAGAGAGAGAGAGAGGGAAGAGAGGGAGAAA
>OMKR01062357.1:0-13517 GCA_900302355.1 Cyttopsis rosea
ATAATAATAATAATAATAATAATAATAATAATAATAATAATATGATAGAAATATGATGAATAAAATGAAATATATATAACTAAAAGTTAGATAATAAATGACAACTCAACTATATTCAGGATATTCTTTCTGAAAAAAGAAAGATTTAAAGCCACCAACATTTCCTCAGGCAGGTCATTCGGGACCCCTGGGGTCCTGAAAGCTGGGACTCCCCTATCCCCCTTAGTTTCAGACCTTGACTCCAGGCACTTCACGTACCACGATGTGGCTGCTGTCTGCAGTCTGACCTTTAACCTCCACGTTGCTCAGGTGAAGAATGGCAGCGAGGATTTGGAAAAGTGCACTTTGATCACTGTTACTGAATCCTGAGAAATCAAAATAAAATAAAATAAGTAAATACAGCTTCAAGTTGCAGCTGCTGAAAGACCAAAACATTATGGGAAACAGAAAGTTTTCTATGAGAATATTAAACGCACCATTGATCAGTTATGGCAAATATTGATGATCCTTGTCAAAGTTATCAATGAATTCCTTCACAATGATGGATTAAATCCCAGTGGAATATATGGCTGTAATGTGTATATAACTAACTAAACTTTAAACAAGCACCGGCCATTTAGGACGGTCACGTCACCCACCTAACAGTGATAAAGCCCTCCTTGTCGCACACATGTCTTTGGCATCGTCCACTCCGTCGATGTCCGGGCTCTGTCCTTGGTTGGTGCAGTGGAAGTCGTCAGCACAACCTTCAGGTACGAACCAAATACTTTAATGCAACCTGCCGCTAACAAGAGTGTCAAAAACACATTTAGAACAAACTGCATTCTGCCTTCCTGTGTGATCACGGTGTTACGGCGGAGACAAAGACAGGAAGTTTCCCAAATAGTAGGGCATCTAAACCGACACAATGTATTTAGGCAAACTAATTTCATGCATACTTAAAATTGTGTGGTGTTGTGTAATATGGGAAACATACCTAACTTCAAGGCTTGGAACTCTGGTAAATGTGAGGAGGCACACAACTGGTAGAAGATGTGATAGTTCCTTTCTCCATGGGGCTGAAAGAAGTTCACAAATAAGAAAAATAATGTCAGAATGTCCGTAGGTGCAGGATGTAATGGATCAATCACTAGAATCAATTTCAGAATAAACAATAATGCACTCGGGGAAACTGACTTGAAACACCACTCTCGATTTCTCCAGGAGGTAGGTTTTCATCTTGGCCCCGATCATGCAGTTCTTCTTGTTGAACCCGATCTCGATGTATTTCCCAAATCGGCTGCTGTTGTCATTCCGTGTTGTCTTTGCGTTACCGATGGCCTGCGTGAGGACAGAGAGGCTTCCAGGTGACCTTCTTTTTTTTGGCCCCTTCCTAATGCCACTGCGGCACTCGGTCCTACCTCCATGATGGGGTTGGAGGCCAGAACCTTCCCCTCCACGTTGGCCTCGGTGGACGAGCGACTGACGGCGGCGAAGTAACGCATGACGTACTTGGCAGAGACGGTTTTTCCCGCGCCGGACTCCCCGCTCACTATGATGGACTGGTTCCTCTCGCACCTGAGGGGAGAAATGCAACCCGCTGTCTGGATCCGTCCCTGGGATAGAAACTCAACATTTGCTTTGAAAACCAAACCGAACTGTTTATGAAGGTAGTTCAACCTGGCCATGTGCTTGAAAGCCTCCTCGGCCACCGCAAATATGTGGGGGTCCATGTCGCCCATTTTGTGTCCGCTGTAGGCGCTGATGATGTCGGCATCGTAGATGGCAAGGCTGTCGTAGGGGTTAATGGCGACTAGAACGATGCCTGGGGAAAATCCATATTCTGAGTCACGAGTGAGTTCAGCACGTTTTACAGCAACACACTTGATTGTTTAACACAATGAAGTGTTGTTATTATCGTGGTGGCAATCTACTGTGATTAACCTGAGCTGTTGTTAATATTTAAAAGGTATTCCTGCTATTCAATGACCTCATTTCCTACACTGTTAAAGGTCCAACTAACATAATGTCTGTAACACATTTCTAAACCTCTAAACATTGTTTAAAGTTTTTTGGTATAATATTGAAGTTGTTTCAAGGCACCTCTGCAAACCGGTGCATATCCTGTTGCCAACAACCCACTGGCTTCCAGAGTTTACCATTCAATTCAAATGGCTTTCTTTTTATTTTCCCTAACCAGTGTGTGAGAATGTCTGCAGGTTATTATGCAAGGTTTTACAAGGTGATCTGAATACGGAATGATTTTCTTTCTTTCCAAATCTTTTTTTCCCCAAATCATATAGTGAATATGATCTGAGTGGAGCTATTCATGTAAAATGAGTCAACTCAAGTTATGATCAAAAACATATTCAAAAACTTAAGCCAAAAATAAGAATGTTTATCTTATATAACTCCATGAATAAACATACAATTGAAAGGTAGTGTCCTGTTATACAGTCTTACTAATATATCAACAGTATATGTTCCTTTAAAGGTGCAGTGCGTAGAATTTAGCGGCCACTAGCAGTGAGGTTGCAGATTGCAACCAACTGAATTCCCCTCCATGTCGGCGGCGTCCGTGGAGAAGCTACGGTCTGGCCGCGAAAAACGCGGACGTCCCTCTCTAGAGCCAGTGCTTGGTTTGTCCGTTCTGGGCTACTGTAGAAACATGGCAGTGCAACATGGCGGCCTCCGTGGAAGGGGATCCAGCCCCCATGGAGATATAAACGGCTCATTCTAAGGTAACGAAAACACAACAATTCTTATTTTTATGGGATTATACACTAATTAAAAAAGTACTTATGAATATTTTATTTTATTTCTACCAAGTCCGTTCAGCAAAATGGGCACAGACTTCACCTTTAAGAGCAGTTTATATCTCCATAATCAGTGTTCTTATGGTTGAGTGAGAGAAGTGAACAGGAATCCAAAGTCTACATTGACATGTGATAGTGAGTCAAGGGGATGTAGATGTAGAGCTCTTTACCACAGTAGGTGTAAATTAACTTGGCGTCAATGAAGCGCACTTTGAGGTTGTGCAGGACGGCGGGCTCGTGGAGGAAGCTGAGCGTGGTCAGGTCATTCTCGCCCACCAGCAGGTTGGGGTTCCTGAGCGGTGGCAAGCCGCCGGTCTGCAGATCCACCGCGTGTTCCACATCCTATAAAAACACACACAACGACGTGCAGCCAGAGAAAACACAAGCGCAGTCTGCAGTACGGTGCTACCGCATCGAGCTGCAGGGCTCGTGTTGAAGGTTGATAAATATCTTCTCTTGGTCTAATTTCCATAGCTGAGGTGCGTGTTGGAACTTGACGTGGACTTCAGCAGCAACTCCCTGAGAACTGAATTTGCTTAACACATTTGTGCTTGACGTCGGCTCCACCACTGCGCAGAGAAATTGCCGTGTTCTTCCCCAAGGTTTGTACAACAGCGTTGGAAGGAGGGTCAGAGAACGAATAACATGTTCAGACAAACACTGAAAAGCCTCATTGGCTTGGGGTGATTTGATCAACTTAAAAAATGGTTGGATTTGTTCAATCGGTTTTTTTTTCAGGTTTTCTCAATTTAAAATGTGCATCAACAAATAATAAACACATACAAATAATAAGGTTTTTTTTTTTTTTTTTTTTACTAATTTAAGATAGATTTTACTAATTTCTTTTTTTTGTTTGTTTGATCCAAAGACTTTTTTCCAGTGCATCTGAGTCTAACTTCTTACAGCTTTTTAATGCCAAACGTGTACTTCTGACTTCCAGCTCCAGCAGCTTTGTGTCTTATTCCTAAACTTCTATTCGGACAGAGGGTCGTGGTGGTGGGGGTGTCGGTGTGGGGCGATTCCTTCCGCTCACCGTGCCGTCCTCCAGCCGCAGGGCCAGGGCCCGGTCCCCCGGACTGAAGCTCCGGCGGAGCTCCGCTGACCTCCACACCTCCACCGGGTCCGGGAGCCATACACGGGCATGCTGCGGGACAGAGAGCCGGTCAACCAGGACAGCACTGCCCACGGAGGGAGGGTGACATTCCCACAAACAGCCTCAGGAAAGGCTCACTTTTTAAGTTTGACTGCAGGAGGTAAACAAACTGAAAAACAACACGATTCCAAAAACAGTGACTTTACCCCACCACGTGTTTTGGGAAACACAACAACAACAACAACAACAACAACAATAATAATAATAATAATAATAATAACCTGGATAATTTACTTAACCTACCTTGGAATAGAGTTCGGAGGCTTCCATGCTGTTGCTCTGTCACCGGGACCAGGGAGAACACACGGTATGAGGGTGAAAGCCCTGGTCTGGGAGCCGCATCACAGCGGCTTCCAGCGGGACTCTGCACCAGCCCACAGCGCCTCTCACCTCCACACCTCAGCAGCTGGACCCGATCTCCACCCGACACTGCTGCCACCGTGCGGAGGAGAAGAGAACTACATCTCATACGGCGTGAGCTGCTCCTCTAGCGGCCTTCGACGGAATTGCAGTGGGTCCGAAGCAAAATTATATATCTTTACATATACTGTATATATATATGTATATGAATCTGAATATATTTTGTAAAATAAATATGTACAAACACTATATGATTTCAATACATTATATGCACAATATATACATACACTCTACAACAATGTTATTATATTGTTTTAGAGGTCGGTTCCAACCATGTTACACACAGTATATGTAGATTTATAAAATGTATACTTGCAATTTCTGACTTCTACCACTATATTAATTGTTGATAGAGCTTTGTTTTTTAGATTTACTGTATATTGACATTTTTTTCTTTTTTGTCATCATGGCTAATTTCTTCTATTTTTTATTACTTTATTATTATTATTGCTTATTGTTTTGATGTGAGCTGTTGTAATGTTGAAATTTCCCTCTGGAGATGAATAAAGTAGATCTAATTTAATTATTTAGCTATTACATTTACTAAACCCCACTAAGTTTTTGTTGCAAGATTTGTCTTTTTGTCAAGAAATAAAAAAATAATAAAACTCTGTATAATAAATAAAAAAGTCTAGGAGGGCAATTGAAATGTGTTTTCCAATTATCCGGTTGGAGGACTGAAGCAATGTTCTAGTACCAATACTAGAACATGCTTATATTTATTTGTAATACTACTCAACCTAATCTACTGAGTCCCTATGCAGGTCTTTAAAAAACAGAAAAATACAATAAATGAACATATCAGAGATATTATTCAAAACTATTTTATTTACAAAACACATGGCACAGTGTGATTGCACTACAAATGTACATGCACACTCCAGACATATTAATAGAGCTGTTTGCCATTAAAAGCCTTAATGATTCTAGTCAGACAGTGACAGACATTTCAGGCTAGATTCACAACTAAGTTTCTTACTGAGCAAATATTGCTCACGAGCAACAGCGGTTCATTACTTATAAGGCCTTTTCGAGGTCAGAATGAGATGAAGATCAACAGCAGTCTTTGTCACTAAAACAGAATAAAAGTCAACCAGCTAGCAACGTTTGCCTGATCCATGTTCCATAAGGTCTGAGGGATCTATGGAGAGTGATTAAAGATCAGACTGGAACTCAATATAGCTCACATTTTCATATTTCTCCAAAGCCTTAATTGAGGAACAAAGATTGGCTACCCTGTGGTATGGTTGATTTGCTGGATAATTAAAAATTGACATGTCAAATCTTAATAAATCCAACTGATGATAAATGTATTACCATTAATGTATTTTCAAAATGGAAGGGCCGTGCTAAAATGGGATAATGTTCTAATAATGCAAGATATCACAAGTTTCATGTATTCCCCAGGTGTATTGTAATGTACAGCAATTAAGTTTTTTTTTTATTATTTTTTTTCCAAGATGTGATTTTTTTTCAACTATTGACTTGCTGAATGTAAATTACAGGTGACCAACGTCTGCTAGTTGCTAATATTTTCAGCATTATTATGTTCAATCCACATTTTTAAGTCATGGAAATGGTGGACAAGAATGAAAAAGGGAACTGGCAGGTTGCTATGCAAGGCAGGTTGGAATGGGGTCACAACACATAAAAATGCTCAATAAATCAACCAGCCAGTTTGCTGGCAACAATCGAAGGCTTTCTCTGAGGCAAGTCCTGAGGCGTTGGGATGTGATCTCCCGTGATCTCCGTTTTCTCTGTTGGGGCCATAGGCAACTGCTTGTTCTTCATCTTTGCCTTGGCCATGTTGTAGTCACCAGAATCAAAGTACTTTTGCTGCAAAACAAACAGGATGTGAGAATATTTCGAGAGTTAAAACCGATCGAAAAGGAAGTTGGTGGCGTTAAAAGATTTGTCACGCACCCCCTTCTGAAGCCTTTTCCTGAGCAGGTCTGATCCGCCCGGCTTGGCTCCCAGGTTGGGATACCTGGCCTTCAGCTTGGCCTCCTCTGCCTTCTCGGGACTGGTCACAACATCCTCCATCTCCTAGTGAGGGGCAGAGGGATCAGACGGACCGCAAGCGCAAGCTTTCACATATCTGGTCAGACGCCTCATTTAAATGCTGTAATGCATGAAATCCAAACCGACAGCAGATTAAGGATTCGTTTCATGAAGGAAATGTCATTCCAACCGGACCGTCCATTCTGACAGGAAAATACTCGTCGATTTTGCTTTATGTCGAGTATAATGTTCAGGTTTTATTAACGCTGTCATAGAAGAGGCGTTAATTCAATTCTATGTTGTAGCATGGAGGTCGTAGTTGGTGGTGGTGTTGTACTGATCTGCATTATATTCAGAGGCGTTTCTAATATTCTGCCCCCTCATGGATGCAGGTAGGGAGGACAAAACATTAGAAACACCTCAATATAATGCAGATCGGTACAACACCACGTTTAACCATGACCTCCGTCATAAACATATCATTGAATTTACACCTTTGACTCAACAACATTATTATTATAAACTGAAATCAAAGTAGAGTTCGTGGCAGAGCCGGGTCGCACAGGTTCACCTAATGAAGCGCACGCTGAGCGTAGATACACGAAATGTGTTCAACGCACAGGCGCCGCCATGATGGAGCCTCCGCTGCTGCGCTAGCGTCGCCGCTACTGCAACAAACGCAACCCAGGCACGTTACAGCTGAACTCGGGGAGCCGTCCGCGTGTCGTCGCCAGGCGTGACGTCTTTTCGCAAATGTTCCCGACTCGAGGCGAGCGAGCGGCCGGCTAACTAGCCCGCTGAGCTACCGCTAGCAGCGTCCCGTCCATTCAACCGGGCTCACGCTACAAGCCCGGCTAGCTCGGCTAGCATGGCCGACTCGCGCTTCTTCGGCGTCGCGTCCATCCGTTACTTACCTGCTGCTCGTCAGAGTTCCTTGTGCCTTCGACCTCCTCGGACATGGCCGTTTTGATCCCGGATCAGAGCACGGAGCTGTGGAGATCGAAGCCCCGGCGCGCAGTGAAGGGTAGCGGCGGCAGAGGAGCGGGCCGACGGCAAGAGCTGCAGCGGCGGAGATACATCCGATTGCGGAGCCGGAGTGCGGCGGTTTTAGACCTGCGCGTGCGCCTTGGTTTTAGGATGTGCGCGTGCGCGAGTTTAAACGCCGGGCGGTGCGGCGGAGACTCGGGGCTGGGCCGCGGCTGCGGGTTGCGATCCGCGTTGCTTTGCCGTCATGTTGGATAAGCTATTTTAAATACATGTGTGTGTGCAGCAGAGCAAGACTTTGTCTTAATGAACCGAAAAATAAAAAGAGAATGAAATAGTTAATCACGCTTAGCTGGAGACAGTCAGACACAATGTCACGATTGAGACAAGCCTACGATTTTAAATCGTTTAATTCTGAACCGATTTTCATGAAATTTGGTTTGTTATAAAGGTGAGAAATTTACCATGATGCTGGAGACTGATTGGAATTAAATGAAGTTACTATCTAATCAGCTCGATGCCAAAACATTACCCTTGCGAACAGCCACACCCTCCTCTGGGACATGCAGCCTCCATCTATAAAGAGGCAACAGTGTCAATTATTTAGAAATGCAACTTTTGTGAGTTTCTCCAAAAATGTAGATTTCTATATCTATTATATTGTTATAAAGCCGCCTGGTTGCTTGTTATTGTATTAATAAGTAAAAAGTCATAAATAAAATAAACAAAACTATTTTTGTCACTTGACGCACTACATTGTATGTAGTATTGTGTAATTTTATTATAGTATTGTATTGTGGTATTGTATTATTGTATTATATTATAGTATAGTATTGACCTGGTCCGTGCATGAAGTATAATTCATCTGGACGTCAACAACTGCAGATTAATTATATTTCATGCACATTATATTATTGTATTGTATTATTATATTATATTATACTATACTATAGCACTGTAGTATTATATTATAGTATTGTATTATTATATTCTGGGGAACAAAAATAGTCTTGTTTATTTTATTAATGAATTGATTTAATTATTCATTTATTCCAATCAGTCACCAGTATCATGTCCAATTTCTCACGTTTATAACAAACCAAATGTCATGAAAATGTTCTGAATTAACCGAGTTACAGTCGATTTTGTAGAGAAGTCTGCACCTCTCAAGACACATTTTATTTGTTTACTAGATCTTGCCCTTCCCAATATGGCGGACGCGCAGACGCATGGCGGTGACATACAGCGTTCTACGTACCGCGGCGGCCGCCTGTCATTTAAACTCGCGCATGCGCACGAGGGCGCGTGTGTAGGTCTAAACCGGGGCTGGAGCGTCCCGCCCTCTGGGGGCCTCGGCCAATCAGAGAGCCGGAACCACTTCCGGGTTAGTCTCCAGCTCTTAATGCGTCAGTTACGGTTTATTCAACAATCCTGCAAAGTCTACTGATGGAACAACACATGTAAACACAGAGACTTCAGTTAAGATTGTACCACAATCAAAATCATCTTTCCAATCAGCCTATATCACTGTAGTGTTCCTCCTTTTATTGGAGCTGCTGAGACAGGAGCTGAAACAAGCCGGTTCTGCCAAACCTCCTCCATGGCACCGGGACACCGGTCAGTCTAACTCCAACCCTTCATAAGAGGGCACAACAAATCTGAGCCGAAATGTTATTTTATATAGAAAATGTTCACGTTGATCCCCAAATATTAAAAAGTATTTATGTATAAAATAAATGTATGTATAGGAATGTATGTATAGAAAGTTGCAAATGGTGCAACTTCTAATTGGCCTTTATAACTACCACAACTAATTTACTAAAATAAAAACAAGACTTACGGTGTGCAACGCAATTCTTAATTATTTGAATAAACAGCGGTCTTACACAGCTTTTATTGTTTTCAAACGTCACCATATACCATTTTAACTCGAGTATGATAAGTTGAGTTACTTAACAATGCAAACCAAAGCAGAAATAAATGTAAGTCAATGCTGGAGCAGAATAGTCTATTTACACATGTTCCTTTACTGAAAGAAACACAAATGGTTAGAATACCATGAGAAAATAGGCAAGTTTTCACAATGTTCATGTATTAAAAAACATGGTCAGCTGGAAATTTTAAAACACAAACAAATGTAAAGAGCCCCTTTCATATCGTAATGAAATACTTAAGCAACAAAGAAGACTCCTGCGCATAATATTTAAAGGTCATCATCCTCCATGTCCACATCCTCTTTCAATTTCTGCACCATCTTGTCTTCCATTTGTTTGGCTTTTCCTACAGAGGAACAACAAGATTAGAGAACATCTGGAAAGCCACAAACTGTTCAAAATGTTTTATTCATTTGTCGTCATCGTTTTCTTGATGTAGAATAACTTTAAAAATCCTGGATTTTCTGGGCATTCATTAACATTATTATTAACAGTATATTTCCAACCTTGAAAGTGTAACAAACAAATTGCAATACTTCCAGGACTTGGTGCAGGCTGTGCATTATTAAACAAGAAGCTTTGTTAGTTTTCTCACCGGCGTGCGGCGCTTTGATGAGGTGAATGCTCTTCTTCACTTCGTTGATGGCCTCCTCCTTTTCCAACTGTTTGCCCTTCTTCAATCTAGAGGGAGAGTCATGATGTCAAGAGAAATAACAACCTTTCCACTCCCATCTTTCAAAATCATACATTTTCATACTGAAACACAGCAGGTGGCATTTATTTGTATAGAGGAGTTCGCTTTCAGACAAACTCTGACTCACCTGTTCATTATAAATCTTGCCTGTCGTTTCTGTTTTATTTCTTCTACCTTCTTCATAGCTTCCACTGGAGAAAGGAAAAAAGTGACATTTAAATACCCTGAATGCACAAATAATTGACCTTTGAAACCAATTACTAGTAAGTGTAAACAGCTTTTACCCGTCTTTCCCCAGAGCTCCCGCTGATATTTGACAGGAATATTTCTTCGTTTCTCAAACTCCAACGAGTTATCCTTTGTGTTGAGGGGGAAAAATACATTTTATGATGGGGTGAGTCAAAACATTTCACTTTAATTGGCCTGTTCATTTAGTTATTAAATATGTCTGGCATGTCTCGGGGCAAAACCTAACTCCACATGTGGTTCACGGTGTTCCGTCTCTCCTAAATGAAATACATGATGTACGTAAGACACAATATTCCGTGTCTTACAAATAATAGAGTTTGGTACCACATACTGGCCGCTTATATGCATTGTCTGTACTTAAGTTCTGACTCGCAATCGGCATTGTGACCAACACCACGTTTGGAGAAGGCAGAATTGTGGCATCTCCTTCCACTCAACTTGTTTTTGCCCTTGAATCTGTAAGTTTATTTGTGTATGCGCACATTGTAAGAGTTACGGCAACTTATTAATTAGCTATTTGCATAGAGATTGATCGTTAATCTGCATACTTTCTGTGCTGTTCCACAGTTTCACACCGCTTCCATTAAAAAACACCTAAAGTCAGCTCCGCTCAGTGTCTTGGGTACTTTTTGGGAGCGTGTTTAGCTCGCTGCATAGCTATGCACGTACGCGCGTAGTGAGGGTAGAAGACCTGGCGTTATAAAAAAATTTAAACCCACTCACCACTGTCAACTCCTTCCCTGCTGCCTTCCTGAACGATTTGGTCCATCTTGTCTTTCTGGGATTACGCTTCTTCTTGAAGTTTTTGTGACACTTTGATTTGCAGAATCTGAAAACCTAGATATTGCAGCAAGAAGACAAAACGTTTAGAACAGACAAAGAACAGAAGAGACAATCCTTTCATCAGAGATTGAGCACAATTGTACCCCCATGGGGTCCTTCGAGAGGCTCCAGGGGGTCTGCATCAAATGATTAACAGTTGGAACTTCACCACTTCATTTGTACATTTGGTTGCACCTTACAGATCATTAAGATAATTTTTAATTTATGACCCTTACTGTAACTTACTTTTGGCATTGTGTACAGAGAATGACGTTTGACAGTTGCTATGGACTACTACTACGGTCACCATTTTGGGAGGAGCATTTCCAAGTGGCATTCCACTTGCATAGAGAAATAGCCAAAATATACAAAAATGGAGAAAAAAAGGGTCGAGGTTTCACACAAGATGGTCGCAAGATTTTCTGTGGCAGTTTTCCGCTCTTAACAAGACTTCCAAGCCATCTTTTCATCCAAAGATTCGCTGACCGTCATTCAGTCAATGCGAGTGTTCCTCCCAATACGGCGGCTCGCTCCAGCAACGTGACGTCAGCTTCACGTTGGAATTGCACCCTGCTGTTAACTAGTTAACATTCACATTTATGATACCTACCACTGTGACATTTCTGGCTGTACATACGGTCAATGCACCACACTCTACTCTTATATCGTATATATTTGTGCATTTGCGCTCTATAAATTTGCTCTCCTTTCCTACTTTGTACTGCAAATGCTGCACAATAATTCCCCTCGGGATAAATAAAGTAACATCTTATGATCATTTACAAGGCGTTAGAACGTTAGAGGACGTGCAATGATTACAGCTTCACTGTTATCTCCCTAAGTAGAGTATGGACGACATGGAGATTTGGACCAAACCACATCTAACGGTAATGATATTATTGGTCGCTGCATGTGTTCCTGCAGCGCGCCGCTAGATGGCGCTGCGGCCCCACACGGTCCAAGGCCCGGGGTCCGTCCATGAACGTGTCAGATTTACACTCAACACAACGACACGTTTCACACCCGTTGTGCCATCATCGCGCTGGGATGGAAGGCGCCGCGCATACAGTCCGACTCCGCAGCCAAATTACACGGTTCCCGGACACGTCGTGTGCGGGTCGCGCCGCGGCTCCACCACGTGTGCGCCGCAGCACCTAACCCCACCTAACCACGTAAACGCGGCCCCGAAGCGGGTCGTCGTTCCGCCGAACAGCCGCTCACCTTGCAGTCGTTCCGGACGAACATCATGCCGTGCCCGGGGTACACGGGCCCCGAGCAGAAGTAACACTTCTCGATGCGCATTGTCACGCAGCTTCGCCGAGGACGGGAAACGCACCGAGCCGCCGAGAGAGAGAGTCTGCTGCTTCCGGTCTGAAGCAGCGTCCACCGGAAACTGCGTCACACACTCACTGCACCCTGGTGGATGGATGCTGCAATGGCAGGTGGATAAAGGGATGGAGGGATGGATGGATAGATAGACCAGATTTGACCAGCCCCGCCCCCTTTTTGTTTCATCCCGACGCTGTGAAGGCTTGTCCACTGTCCACTGTCCACTGTTCACTGTCCACTGCCCACTGTCCACTGCCCCACTGTCCACTGCCCACTGTCCACTGTCCACTGACCACATTGTCCACTGTCCACTATCCACTGCCCCACTGCCCACTACCCACTGTCCACTGCCCACTGTCCACTGCCCCAATGTCCACTGCCCACTGTCCACTGTCCACTGTCCACTGATCACTGCCCACTGCCCCACTGTCCACTGCCCACTGCCCACTGTCCACTGTCCACTGCCCCATTGTCCACTGCCCACTGTCCACTGCCCCACTGTCCACTGTCCACTGTCCACTGTCCACTTCCGAATGTCCACTGTCCACTGTCCACTGTCCACTGCCCCATTGTCCACTGTCCACTATCCACTGCCCCACTGCCCACTGCCCACTGTCCACTGCCCACTGTCCACTGTCCACTACTCACTGTCCACTGCCCACTGCCCCACTGCCCACTGCCCACTGCCCACAGCCCACTGCCCAGGCCGTGCATTGGTCAGGCAGCCACCACCTCACGCTGGACTGCAGGTTGCTCAGTGGTCACACTAAACTATATATTAGGTGTCAATTAGTCATAAGTATTGATTATTGTTTTAATTTACATTTCAAGCCTAAAAACAACATATAGGAAAATTGTGCATTTTTAGATGCAAAACTAACCTGGTGGAGGTTTGTAAAGACATGTGAAGAGAAAACCATTCAAACATTCAAACATTCAAACATGTAAAACAATGAAATAAAAAAATAATAATTATGCTGCGCATCCCCTGCAATTACTCCACGGACCACTAGGGGCCCACGTACCCCAGTTTGGGAACCCCTGGGTTAAAACACACACACACACACACACACACACACACACACACACACACACACACACACATAATGAACTTAATTCAAACCAAATATAAGACA
>OMKR01062359.1:0-10207 GCA_900302355.1 Cyttopsis rosea
GACCACATTGATATTATTTGTTCCCGTCATCAGGTGTGTGTGTGTGTGTGTGTGTGTGTGTGTGTGTGTGTGTGTCTGTGTACATTCCATTGTAGAAGACCCTTAAGAATTGTGGAAAAACGGGTAGAGAAAGGGGGGAAAACTGAAGAGGGAGAAGAGAGAGAGGACACTTTGAAAGCTTTGAATGCTTTCAGAAACGAACTCCTTAAAATTATTTGCATACCTTTTCATCCATGAAAATATCAGATGATTTCTGTCTTTTGGGTGTTTATATCCAGTGGAATAAGACCAAGGCTTTCCAAAGGGGCTGATATATGTAAAAAAAAAAAAATTTTTTTAAGAACAAATTATGAAAACCGCTGAGGTACTTAACAACAATGAATGTATTCAAGTTTTTTTCCACGTTTATACAGCAGCAAAGTCCTGGATCATGAGCAGCTTCATGCCGTTCAACACCTTAGTGGTTTCCTCACCTTTTTCACTTGTATTGTGTTTATTTCTCTAAACCTACACTGTGAATCAGTAAGCCTATGTGTGTCTGTCTGTTTGTTTGTTGTTGTGTGTGTTTTGTGTGTTTTCCAGGTTCCGGGAAAAGTTGGGGGTTAAAACGGTCAAAGCTTTAAAAAGGAACAACAACAGCGTCACACATGCAGCTATAGACATGCTCTGCGCCCTAATGTGTGTAAGTGTCACCGCAACATCTAACCGCCTGACTGTAGGGGAGGACGGACACGTGTTACAGTGATCAAGTCTTGGAAAATAAGCTATGTGGAAAATACGGGAGACGCAGTGATGATGATTTGACCGGAAGAGGCCACGTGTCGTAACTATTCCGATTTTTGTTGACTTAAAAAAAATAAATAAATAAATAAATATATATATTTTAATATGTTACACTCGTGGTGATTGTCCCCCTCTTGGAGAGGCGACGATGATTAGTTGATTAGCTGCAAATCAAGACATGGTAGGATATGTATAGAGCAGCTCAAGTGCTTTATAATAAATAAAGAAATATATTGACGTCACAGGTTGGGAATTTCTGTTGTATACCCAGCTTGCTATATTTTTCCTCATATTTTGCTTATATTTTTGCTTTCTTGTGTTATGTATTAATTGTGATTTAGATTATCATATTTATTTTTGTACAGCCCTTGGAGTTTGCCCTTTTATCATTATCTGTGCACAGTACCTGTACACGACAAATACAGTATCTTAAATCTCTTGAGTCTGCCAAAGGCACGGGACAGATTAACAAAAACACAGGCCACTAAATGTGCCACATTTTCATCAGTGAACCAATTCCCACAGATGAAACTATGAAACTTTTGAACAATTGAAACATAAAAGCAGCTAATTGCTCATGTTATGCCCAAACAGACTACACCAGCTGGTAGCAAAATGGCGCACGGCCGCTCACTAAAGCAGACGTTGCTGAACTACGTACAATTCTACAGTGATTTCATTAAATTTTTGCTGGTGTCATTTATACATGCATCATGCTTCATGTGCCGTTGTTAAGCACGGAACTTATGTTGTGGGTCTAACTGAAAGGCAACAGGGGAAGTAATTTGTTGTTGTTTTGAGCGTTGCTCCAAAGTGCTAATTCACCTCCAGCTTTTAGGATATATACACTCTATACTGTATATCACAGTATGTTTAGCTTGTTTCAGTCTAAATATCGTTCACATACCTTCATTCACCTCCATTCACCCCCGTTCCCTCCTCCCTCCCTCTCTCTCTTTTAGCCGATGCACGACGACTATGACCTGCGGCAGGAGCAGCTCAACAAAGCCTCTCTGCTCTCCTCTAAAAAGTTCTTGGAAAACCTCCTTGAAAAATTCATCAGTAACGTGGTACGTGTATTCATCGTCACACCCCGGGCTGCACTCTCACAGCTCCACCCCTGGAGCGTAGCTCAGTTCAAACGGGCATAGTGCTTTTAACGACTGAGGGCCGGGACAGCTCAGTGGTGGGCTTCTGTAGGGCTGGGCGATATAACAATATAATATCATTATATGAGACTAGATATTATAGTATCGCAATATAGTTAATGTTGAGAAGACTGCATTACAGTAAAGTAATGTAATTTTCTGAACATCATAGAATGTTCTAGCTTTTCTGTTCAATACTTATCAGGTATAAGCATTGAACAGAACAGCTAGAAAACGTGGTCACGAATCCACATTAACAACAATTGTTTCTTAAATATTTCTTGAGAGAGAAATATTTCTTAAAAATATCTTATGAAAGCACCAGTAGTCACCCCCAAAATATCGTCAAATTATCGTTATTGAGGTAACATTGTGATATTTGATTTTGTTGTGTGGAGTTTGTATGTTCTCCTCGTATTCATGCGGGTTCCCTACAGGTGCTCCGGTTTCCTCCCATACCAGAGGACAAATTTGTTGGATATGCAAATTTTATTTTTATTTTTGAGAGTTGGTTATTAATTCACTTTTAAAATGTTTCTTTCTTAAAGTGTGGAAAATCATTATTTTTAATCCTGCACCATCACCATGGCAACACCACCATCCCCACACCAACAACACCATCGCCACTGCTGGAGAAATTAGACAACCTTTCTCTCATTCAGAATTCATGTGACTACTATGAATTAGTAGGAATCAAGTTAAAAGTAAAAATGCTCATTGTTATTTTCATCACATGGTTTTATTTATAAAAGACTGAGAGCCGTAGTTGGAACCAAAACAAGAGAAGCCATGATCCGACATCGCACACCCCAGTAAAACCCGCACCCGGCTCCCTCTCTCCCGCCTCCTCAGGACCATGGAACCGGGGCTTTGGTCATCAGCTCCCTGTTGGATTTCCTGACCTTTGCCCTCTGCGCGCCCTACAGTGAGACCACCGAGGGCCAGCAGTTCGACATGCTGCTGGAGATGGCTGCCTCCAACGGACGCACACTCTTCAAACTCTTCCAGGTGTGGGGGGAGGGGGGGCATTTTATGTTGGAGCTGGATTATCTGTTGAAACAAGCTATGGCATTTTTTTGCGGTAAAATTGGCCTGATCAAATCACAGTGAATTCATGACCATAATGTGACAAACTGAGACACTTTTAGTGTCTGTACTGAATAGTACATTCAAGCTGACAAAATGCTGTTGCACAGGAAATGATATGGTTGACATCTTACCTATATCAGAACTACAATATCAGATACCGGGAGTTCTGAATTCTGCTGAACTTCTGGAAGTCAAGTTCTTTAAAAACGTAGATAGATTTGCATGCTGCATTTGACCGATAGAAGCGGCTGAAAGATCGGTGCCGGTAGCAACACACACTGATGTTATTTGAGCAATTTGTCTGTCAATTGGGTAAATTGCAGTTAAACAAACAGAACAGTTGTGTCCTGTGGCCTCAGGCACTGGCAACGCGTAGAGCTGTCTTATTCTGATTTAATGTTGTTTGGCTTCCACTTTTCAGGACGTCCTGATAGTGCTGTCTTTGTCTCCCTTCAAAATTACTCCATGTCTTTGTTGAATAAAGGTTAAATTAGAAGAATGATACATTGGAAACAGTGCCGTGATCTGCTTTATGCCATGAGACATGATCTGATGTGATTGGTTCTATACATGCCTGTGCGTTGAGCTGTCTGCTCTCTGGTCTGCAGCATCCCTCCATGGCGATAGTGAAAGGAGCCGGTCTGGTGATGAAGGCCATCATCGAGGTGAGGCGTGTGGACTGTGATGAGGATTAGGTCACATGTTTTGTGTGCTAATGGAGATTATTCACAGCCACCATTCATCATGTTGCCCTGGAGACCGCTAATGGTTCCAAACACTTTGAACCATGTCTTAACTTAGCGTTTATGCATCTCGATTTCTGTTTACAATTACGGAACGTATCTGGTGATTGTTATTTCATATTATTTATGTTATTTAATTTAAACACAAATCAATTTGTGGTGTCCTACCTCCCAAATCCAACATAAGAGGGAGTGTTGAAGCTGTGAACATGATATTTAAAGAGCCGACGATCACATTTTGTTTCGGCATTCACAGAGAAAGGCACATGTCGGACCCATGTTAAACAATGGGTAAAGAAAAATGGCCGACGGGCCAGTGTTTGGAACCAGATGAGCGTTGCCCGGGGTAACGGGATGCCACACTATCGCGCTGTTATTTGCCTCTAGGAGGGAGATAAGGAAATCGCCACCAAGATGCAGGAGCTGGCTCTGAGCGAAGGAGCGCTGCCAAGACATCTGCACACCTCCATGTTCACAATCAGCTCAGACCAGAGAATGCTCACCAACAGGTGGACACACACACACACACACACACATAAATGTTCACCCCAATTTTTAGAAATATATTATTGTTATGCAATATACAGTATAGGTATATAATTATCTCCTTTTAGACAAACAAATCCCGCCATGTGAACCTCCTCGCCACTGCAAGCGTGGCTGTCTCTCTATTACTTTTCTCTTGATTTGTGTTTAATATTTTGTCTCACGACAATGTTACTTCAATTTGTGTTCATTGAATTGAATGCACTGTTTTTATATTCTGTATTATATTCTGTATTTTGAAATGGTGAAATACAAATATTTTTAATACATTTCCCTTGAATGTTTTTCCACACGTAGTAGTGAGAAATGGGCCTAATATCAGATAATTTTTTGGGACATGCGTGAGGGGGTTCTCAGTTTATTTTCACTCATAAGTTTGAGAACCCCTGGCTTAAAGTGTCCATCCATAAGGTCTCATTTACACACACACCTGCAAACATACAAACTTTATTATACCAGAGTCAAAGATGCGTTACAATTAGGGATGAGCGAGTACACCATTATCTGTATCTCTTTAACCAACTAAGTTATTGTCTCGAGTAACCACTTCTGATCGGATCTCACTTCCCTGCCCTATATGCAAATCAGATTTATTTCATTTCCTTCGTTTCTTACTTGTATGGAAAATTAAAAACGCAAACATAACTAAGAGAATTGGAGTGGAGTTTTTTTTTCTCCTCCAGACAGGGTTGCACTGATTTTGCTGTGTTTTTATTTTAGATCCATTTGTTTTCATTAGTTACTACTTGTATGAAACAAACATTTTAAACCCAACTAAGGGACTGTCCCGTTCCGCCTCGGATCAGGACAGTGGATTGCATAATGGAGAGAGAGCGATCTCCGATCCCTGCGCTTCCAGGCCGTTCCTGTGTCTCCGAACTGGTGCAGCAGCGCTGCAGTGAACTTATAGGCTCTGTGTAGGGGAGGAGTTCTGTGTGTGGCTGGCCTAACACAGAACGATGTGGACACAGCTACCCAATGAGGATTTTCCTTCATCACGAGTACGGATATTGACACACTTTACTCAGATGATACTCGTGCTCCTAAAAAGTACATTATCCGCACCAAATACTCGTTTCATCCAAGTATTCGGCTAAACCCTACCATGCATACAGATAAGCAAAATAAGTATGACAGAAGGAACCTTTCTTTCAAACAAAAGCACCTTGAGTGTTGATGTCGGGTTGTTCCTCTGACAGGCAGCTGAGTCGTCACCTGGTCGGACTGTGGACGGCAGAAAACCCCATCGCCCTGAACCTGCTGAAGAGGATTCTGGTGAGATGGTTCAGACCTCCACACAAAAGGCTCCTTCCTGCCCACTCACTGCCCAACCCGTTTGGGTGCTCATGTCAGTCAAGGACAAGTCAAGGACTTCAAGCCAATTGATTTTTCTCTTTGTATGAAGTTCAGTCCCGATGGCGGAAGTCCTTCATGTTCAAAATAAATCAACCGTCCTCACGTCTGCTTCCATCTGTCACTCAAACCAAGTGATACTGAATGGATGGAGCGCCCCTTTAAGGGCTTGAGCATAGACCTACACCTTTTTCAAATAACTTCAATATAATTGAATCTTAAATGATTTTGCGTCACATTATTTACATTGAAAGTGATGATGTTGCCTCTGCACCCTCCCTGCTCCACCAGCCCACAGGCCTGCTGGCCTACCTGGACAGTCCTGACCCCGTCCCGGAGAAGGACTTGGACAGAATGCACATTCGGGATAACCTCAAGATGGCTATGGTAACTAATCATTGTCTAGTCCACAGCAATTACTCTGACACGATGCTCAACATTTGTGTTTTTAGAATTAAGATATTGCTAGACTGTGTTGGGGAGTAGTGAACTACATGTAATTAAACTAGTAGTTTAACTACATTTTGTAGTAGCTTTGCAGTAGTTGCTTTTTTGCCATTTTTTCTTTTGTAGTTAACTACTGAAACTACAAACAATTTTGGGCCATAAAAGGAAAGGAATGATTTTGTATTTTTATTGTTCGATTGCTTCTCTACTATAATTGAACCCCCTTTGACCAGCCCCGCCCCCTTTTTTCTTCATCCTGACCGCTGTGAAGGCATGCCCAGGCAATGCATTCGTCAGGCAGCCACCACCACACACTTGACTGCATGTGCAAAAGGGCGGGCGTTGCTCAGTGCTCACGCAGCGACAGCGTCATCAATTTGTAAAACTAAACTTGAATATATTAGGTGTCATTTAGTCCTAAGTATTGATTATTGCTATTTATTTACTAATGTTCAGAGAAGTTGTTGCATTTTAGAACTTACCTGTTTATCTGAGTAATCCCGCTTGGTGCAGTACCCCCACCTGGACTCTAGTTTCTGGAAGGCAGGTGTCTGACTGATGGACATTGTATACAAAACCAAACCTGCACAACCCATTCCTTGCACTTTCCCATGAATAGTGGGGTATTTTACTTTTTTGGTTTATGTATGACCTGTGAACAAGTGGCACTTTTTGCAATAAACTCAATTGAGTGGCATTTTTTGCTGGCATGTGACTTATATTATATTTTTGTTATAATTTCATATCACATGTACATTGTCAATTTGATGATTTTTTTACAAAGTAGTTTGAACTACTTTTTCTATGTAGCTTTAGTTCACCAAATTAGATTTATCTAGCTACTAGCTTTGCTGTAGTTCAACTTCTTCCAGTGTGAAGTAATGCAAAGCTCTGCTTTCAAAGTAGCTTCCCCAACACTGTTGCTAGATTCTCACATGTTGTCGTTTGTTTTCTACTGTAGGATCAGCTCGGCCGCAACAAAGTACCAGAGTGGCAGCGGATAGCGGGCAAGGCGGCCAAAGAAGTGGAGAAGTTTGCCAAGGAGAAAGCGGACATCGTACTGATGCACTGGAGGGATAAGATGGGCATCGCACAGAAGGAGGTGAGAGGTCCCTACGTGTGATGTCCACCCGCCACTGCTACAGCTACAGCTTTCTGTTCAGCCAGGGAAAGACTAAATGGATAGATTGCATTAGACAGACCTTTTATTTGGGCCCCATCCAAATAATGTTATAGTGTTAATGTTATTTATACCAAAATTAAAGGAAATGTCTGGTATTTTTTAACTGCACCGGGCTGCAATATGTAATACAATGGGGCAATCGCAGTCAGACATTTCAATATGTGGTGTATCATTTGAAAATCAAAAGGGAAAAAAAAACTTGCATCAATTTAAAATACAGTTTTAAACTTTTATATATTTCTTAATTTTTTTTTAATACAGTATTGAATTTATTAAATAAATAGAATAAAAGAAGAGATTAAAATAGAGGTAATTTCAATTGTTTACTTGCCTCCATCCAGTTCTGGCTGTAGCTGCTCAGTCTTCCAACTCTGCTCTGGCACACCTCACTCTTACTCCCCCTGCTGAGCGGTATTACAGACACACTTCATCTCTGCGACCTGTGCTGCTTTACAACTGCTGCGGTGGCTTCGCATTAGGGCTGCAAATAACGATTATTTTCATTATCGATTATTTGTTTTGTCCAGAAAATGTCAGAAAATGTCAATCACTGTTTCCCAAAGCCCAAGGTGATGTCCTCAAATGTGTTGTTTTGTCCACAATCCAGAGATATTCAGTTTACTGTCATAGAGGACTAAAGAAACCAGAAAATATTCACATTTAAGAAGCTGGAATCTGAGAATTTGGAAATTTTCTTCTTAAAAAATAACTCAAAACGATTAATCGATTATCAAAATTGTTGGTGATTCATTTAATAGCTGGCAACTAATCGATTAATGGACTAATCGTTGCAGCTCTACTTTGCATGGTTGCTGCACTGGCGTCTAATCACTGCAGCGCTTCCTAGGACAAACTTATCAAAATATGGCAGGCAGAGTAGAGAAGCTTGAATCGATCCCAGTATGTGGCTGTAAAGGTTTCAGATTTAACAAGCTTGCTATATCTAAACTGGTAGGGAGACCGCATTTATAAAGCCATTTTCTAGTCTCTATGGCAGTGGTTCTCAACTGGTGGGTCCTGATCCATAACTGGATTGCGGATCCACTTCTACTGGGCCGCGGTTGTATATGTGTATATGTAAGTGTGTATAAGCTGTGCAAGTTTCTGAACATATAGGGGCTGTCACGATCATAACATTTTAGCTGATGACTAATTATCATACAAATAATTGCAGCTAATGAATTAAATGTACTATATGTAGTTGTACGCTCCTGAGTGCTCTGGACGCAGCGGATAGACCTACGACCAATCGCCAATGAAACGCGTGACGTCGACACATGGAAGTCGGGCGGTGCTTGGTTCTGGCTCGTCCGTTTTCAAGTGGAAAGAAAAATGGTGGCTGGTCACAAACGTTCTCATATTACAGATAAACAGTTCACCAAAATATGTTTCTGGAAACATTTGAGGCGGGAAATAGGCGATGTAGTAACAGAATCTTGATTCGTATTTGATCAGCACGGCCTAGTTTCTGCTGATGCTGCACAGAACGTGCGTCAGCAGGATACTGACTGCAGTTCACTTAATGGCCATTAAGTTAATGGTCATTTAAAACAAGGATTTTCTGAAAACTACATATAGTACCTTTAATTGTCTTTTTTTTCTTCATTTTATGCCACTATCGTAATATAAGCCTGTAATAGTTTAGAAATTCACATCTACCTTATGAAGGTCATTAAACATTAGGCCTTAAAATTTTGATAATTTGCTTTTTATTTGTTCCTTAGACATTTGGATAAAAACGTATTATTATTATTATGTCGTCTGGTAATGATTTTGCAAAACGATGGTGATCAAATAACTCAATTGCTCAAATAACTGCGATCGGGTGATTCTGGTGCTCTATGAATATATAACACGTTTGCGTTAAATATAAACATGATTAAACTCATAAGCGCTGAGCAGACTGAAGCTGCTGGAGGCGTGTGTGTGTGTTTTTAAGGTTTGCGAACTAGACCACACATTAACAGCTGTCTGTGTATTCGCCCCCTGCACAGACTGACTTTCTTTTACATCTCAAAAGGAATCCACCGCCTTCCCACCTCAGATCTAACTTCAGGGATTTTCTTTCTTCCACCGCTCAATTGCTGCTTCACTTCACTGTCTATTAATTCATCATTTTATTTGCTACTGCGCTGCCTGTGAATATGAATTTGTTGTTGCTCGGAAAACACCCAAGGATTCGAATAATACGTAGCTAGATGATGACACTTGAATCTTGACTCTGTTTTTGACTCTGATATTGACTGTTTTACAATATCACATTTTCTTTATCGTCCGTTTGAGTGACCTTTGAACCCTTGTGCTGAGATGTGTCTCTGTTTGATCCACGGAACAGTAATCTGTGTGTGTGTTGTCTCCACCCCACCCTTCCTTTGTCTTGTGATTTCTCTGCTGTCAATCAATGCAGCAGGACAGAAATAACCTGGTAAGTAGGACTGACCAATGGGATCCAGCTCATTAGAGCCCATGTGACCTGTGGGGTGTGTTCTTTCATTCAACCTGGATGTGTGGGAACACGCTACATAGTGATGACTGAATCGATGTTCAGTTCAACGGAGACCTTTTGATTCACTACTGTCACCAAGTATTGGGATTCAATGTTTAAAAAAAAAAATTAAGTAAAAAGAAAATATTTTTTTAATTAATAAAAATCCATATTACACATGGTAGAATCGTTCCTAAGCAAATACTATGCTGGGATTGATTTGGAGTCACAGTGGGGAGTTAAAGAACTCTCAAATAAAATTTGTATTTAAATTTATTTATTTTCCCTAATTGTAACCTCGGATCTAGCCAGACGTTGAACTCGCCTTTCAACATGAGTCACCGTTGTTTGTGCTTTTATGGAAAACCAACAAAAAAACTGAAATTTTAATTTAGCATCTAAAGCCTTTGCACCCAGCAGTGAATAAAGA
>OMKR01062360.1:0-19445 GCA_900302355.1 Cyttopsis rosea
GTGGATAATGGCTCTCACTGTGGTTCGCTGGAGTCCCAAAGCTTTAGAAATGGCTTTATAACCTTTTCCAGACTGATAGATCTCAATTACTTTCTTTCTCATTTGTTCCTGAATTTCTTTGGATCTCGGCATGATGTCTAGCTTTTGAGGATCTTTTGGTCTACTTCACTTTGTCAGGCAGGTCCTATTTAAGTGATTTCTTGATTGGGAACAGGTGTGGCAGTAATCAGGCCTGGGTGTGGCTAGAGAAATTGAACTCAGGTGTGATAAACCACAGTTAAGTTATGTTTTAACAGGGGGGGCAAACACTTTTTCACACAGGGCCATGTAGGTTTGGATTTTTTTTCTCCCTTAATAATAAAAACCTTAATTTAAAAACTGCATATTGTGTTTACTTGTGTTGTCTTTGACTAATATTTAAATTTGTTTGATGATCTGAAACATTTAAGTGTGACAAACATGCAAAAAAATAAGAAACACTTTTTCACACCACTGTATATGTTCTGACTAGGAAACCACTGCCCTCTGCTGGCACAGAGAGAGTAATCACGGTAATCCGTGAGAATATTTTGTTTTTAAAAAATCCCATGTTTGATATTCCCATAGGGGATTTATTTAGCTGGCTCTTTATAAGAAACTGCCGTTCAATGTATTTGTGTTATGGATGTTCTCCTATATATGCTGTTTCTATTGTTGGCAGCCGGGTCCACCTTTCCTGGCAAGAATGCACTAACTGGGCATGCGCAAGAAGTTAAAGGCAGCTGTAGTCAATTTAATAAAGCAGCATAAACAAAAAACATAAAAACAAAACGAAAAAAATAATTTGAAACAATCGATCAGCGGAAAGCATACTTTTATGAAAAGAAAGTGGCAAGGGTAAACCTGGATGTTGAAAAGAATGTTGCAGTTTTTAAATGGAATTTTTAATGGAATTCAGATGTTGCACCGCCATGTTTCTACAGTAGCCCAGAACGGACAAACCAAACACTGGATCTAGAGAGGGAGTTCGCGTTTTTCACAAGTTTTGCGGCCACCGTAGATTCTCCTACACGTCGGGGAATTCAGTTGGTTGCAATCTGCAACCTCACCACTAGATGCCGCTAAATTCTACACACTTCACCTTTAAAATGTGGCATAAAAATTACCATGACAACCAACAAAAACAAACTATCTTGGCATACTGTGCTCACCTTGTCCTTGCAGGGTCTCTGGCAGTTCTTGGCGGCACACACAGCATTCTCATCGTTGGAGTCCTCGGCCCCGGACCAGTCGTACTTGGAAGGAATGTCTAGAATCTTCTTCTCTTTCCTCTTCTCCAGTCCCTCCCTCATAGCCTCTGCTTTAGCGGCTGCCTTCTCCTTCCTTTTCCTCTCTTTCTCCTCCTTGGCTAGTCTCTTGGCCAACTGCTTCATCTCCCTGCTTTTGTCCAGGTTGAGTTTGAGCTTCTTCTTCTTGGGTTTGCCCCCCAGTCCCAGCTCCAGGCCGGCCCTCTTCAGCTCCTTGGTCTTGACGTGTCGGATGTCCGCCAGGCCTGAGGTCCCGCCGGCCGAAGCAGCAGCCATCAGCATGTGGTGGTGCTCAGCACGCCCCATCTTCCTCTTCCTCTTCTTCTCAGAGTCCTTCAGCTTGATCTTGAGGGGCTTCTCCATCAGAGAGTCATCAGGCTTGGGGCGAGAGAGAGGGATAAATGAGGAGGACCTTGGACATGATCATTTGCACCAGGGATAGTAGTTACAAATCAAAGTTTGAGGACTTTAATGTAAAATCAACCAATACCTGCAATATTTGCCAGAGTCTACAATTTTTGCCAAATTGCATTAAAAGACCAAATCAAAAGACCCTTCCCTGAGAAGACCGAGCCTATGTCACCGGCAGCATCAGTGCATCGTCATATAGTACTGATTTTATTTGGTGCTTACTGAAAATTAATTTCATAGACTTATTACTGTAACCCAGACAAAAGTCACAGTCACAACAATCACAAAAAAACGGAGAAATATCATGAATGCATAATAGATCTGCGTTGCTGATCCCTCAATAGAGGGCTTCAAAATCTGTCAAAATTGCTGCATTTCCCTTGTTTAAGTAAATGGGGCGATGTGGTACGAAGCAGATGCTCCATTCTGTTTCAGTCTGACTCCTCAATGTCTCTTTTTTTAAATTCCCAAATCCAATCCAAACATGAGCCAAAGGGATCCAGCAGTGTGACCAGGATGTAAAACAAATGTGCATCCTACCTCCATGACCTGCAGGAATCTCTCCTCGGAGGGGGGGTGAGTGGCCTGCAGGATCCTCCAGATGTGCTGAGTCTCGTCCAGGGACACCTCCAGCAGGTCCCCCACCATCATCAGCTCCTCCAACTTGGCCTTGGCCTGGGAGGACAGCTCCAGCACTGGGGGCTCCAGGCTGCGGGGCACCAGGGGGGTCTTCCTGGGTTGCTTTCTGGGCGTGCCCAGGTCTGCATGGGTGGAGTGGAAAAGGGCAGAAGATAAGGGGGTGGTTACGACACATATGCAGGGTGAGTAATGGAATACAGGCAATGATGTTAATTACAAAAAAAAAAACTAACAGGAACGGTAATTTGTTACGGTGGACAAAAAAATGCTTTATTTGCTTCATGACTAGTGATGTTGCCCATCCTAAATTAAAATATTTTTAAAAGGAAATTTCTTTGTACACTAAACTACAAATTTTGTGGATTAAGAGCCTAAAAATTACAGTTCAGTATCGCAATAAATAGCGTAAGATGATTGATGATGATATGGTCCTTTAATAGCATTAAAAGATTTTGTGAAAACAAACTGAAATCGTAAAAAAAGGAAATCTATACAGTGACAGAAAAAAAAAAGAGTGGTCAGAACTCCTTACTTTGGACACATGATTTAGAGGCCGAGGAGTAGGCATGTTCTGTGCAGAAGGAGGGGGCAGCGGCAGGCCACATGTGACTGACTACCTCCTCCGACTTGACGGGGATCTCTTCATCACAGAACAAATAGGGCTTCACCTCACCCGGGTCCTGCAAGGAAACATCAAAATCACACCAGGAGAGATTTAACTATTTTGTAGTCCAAACTGGTCGTTAAAGATGAGATATTACATTTAAATATCTATGGGAGTTTTATTTAACAAACTCCAGTTGCTGGCATCATTCTTGCACACATTGCACACTGCACTATATGTGCAATGTACAGCTAACATGGGATTTTATTTCTTAAGCAGATATTGCGATTATCTAATTGTGTAAACAATTATACAGTATGGATGTATAAATAAATGAAAATAATTAGATAATTCTTCATAATGCCACTTAAAATTTAACTTGGATTGGGAATATGGTAGTACATTGCCGAAAATAATTCCTGTCACAAAGGAAGTTTAACAGATCAGAAATCCTCCATCATGTGTACCTTCATGTCGTAACCGTAGGTCTCTCTGATGTCTTCATCCGAGTCAGTCTCCTCATCATCATAGTCCACAGACTGGCGGGGTGACGCCGCTCGGCTGAATCCTGCCTGCTGGAACGTCTGGATGTGACCCTGGAAATGAAGAGACCTTTAGTCTAATAATAATAATAATAATAATAATAATAATAATAATAATAATAATTTGTACAAATGGAAATAGTCATAATGATAGCAATACTACTAAAAGTAATGTATAATTATGACTCCAAAAAAATAATAACAATGGGACATGTTTTAACACAAAGAAACTGAACGTGGTGGGAGGAAACTTATTGAGGGGGACAAAAAACCCATTCAAGTCTATTGCAAATTTAACGTTGAATCTCAGTGAGTCCATAGTACCTGCAGGTCTGGGTTGGCGGCAGCTTTCTGAAGCTCAGCATTGATGATCTTCTCCGTCTTCTCTCTGGCTGCCTGCTCCACCATGCGCTGGCTCAGCACAGATAGCTTGGCGAGGGCTGAGGAAAGCTCATCGGTGGCCAGCGCCTGACGTGCACGGTCCTGGTACGAGAGAGGCAGGTGGATGGTTCACTAGCTGATCAACGTCCAAAGCAAACTTGGTGTTGTGATGAGCGAAGTATATATATTTTCTTAAACACACACGTGCACACACACGTACAGTATAAGTGTTATCTTACCTGCCAGCCCATGGCCCTCTCAGTCAGGCACTGCAGAGCCTCCCCCTCCGGCAGACGCACCGGCAGCTTCTGCAGTGACACGAGCAGCGACAGGATGGTCTCCAGCCTCGGTCGCCTGGAGCGCTGGCACAGTGGGCACAGGAACTTTGAGTCCTTGCTGTTGCTCTGCCAGCCTGCGCCCGGCTTCTTCTGGGAGCCGGTCTTGGGCAGCGGCACGCAAGCCCCGTGGAACCAGTCCTTGCACAGCTCGCACTGCAGCATGAAGCCACTGGCCGTCTTACGGCAGAGGCAGAACTTCACCTCCTCGATGCGGTCGGCCATGGCCATCTTGGCGAGGTTGGCTGCTCGGAGGGAGTGCATGGCTTCCGCTTCCTTCTGCTCCTTGGCTTTGAAGGCTGCCACAACGGTAGCCGAGTCCCTCGCCTCCTCTGGGCCTTCGTCCTGGTCGCTGAGGACTGAGGGGTCGAAGCCCCCTCGTTCCTTCTCCAGAAGCTCCTTGACGCGCTTCCGCTTGCTCTTGCTGTTGCCATAGACACCGATGTCGACACGTGGACTGAGCACCTGAGAGACACAGTGAAGGTATTTAGAAGATCTAGTGCAACCATCAACCTGAGAATAAGTCTAATCAGCTGACAGAGGGGTAAACTGTATAAAAATAAATATATATAATAAATATGGTCAAATTCTCAGAATTTTCCATGACATACTATAAAATTCAAGGTTTTCCAGGACATGTGCGAACCCTGACAATGCCCGTTTGCAAATCTCCAGCAAGTTAAACCTTGAGTGCAACCTCTTGTCCAAGTTGACTAAAGTATGTCAAATTTAACACATCCAAAAAAAGCACCAGATCTTGATACCGCTTGTACATTTAGGCCTGAAAATGACGTCCCACCTGTAGCAGTGTGTAGGTGGAGTTCTTCTTGAGGAAGGTGCGGGCTGTCCTCTCCCTCCAGGACCGTGCCGAGGCTACTTGGGACTCGACCTGCGCCAGCGGGTCCAGCCTCACAGGGATTGAGCGGCCCCGGGCCAGAAGGCTCTCCAGCTGCTCTAGGTAGGCGTAGCTGCTGCCGTTCTAGAACGAGAAGCAGGGCACGGATGTTCGAGTGGATCAACGCGCTAATGCTTCAAAAAGCAGGTGTGGTTCCTGTGTGAATTCAATTATGTACTGCCAAAATTAAATATCACAATCCATTTTGTGATGTTCTCTACATTCTATTCAGTGCCACTACCTAATATCTAATGAAATTTGATTTTGTCAATGTCACAATATACCAGTAGTACTTTCTGTCAGTACCTGGATAGCTTCCACCTTACTGGTCCACTCCTTGGCCTTGTGCAGGGCCTCCCTGAGTGCCAGGACATTGGGTAAATAGGCGGGGATGTTCCTGGCCTCTAGCACGATGCTCTCCAGCGTCACCATGCTATGACGAGGCCTTGGAAATAAAACAAGTTACACAATTCGGCATGATTGTAATTAAGAAAAGTCAAGTTAATCCTTGGGGGAAATTCTGATGACTAGTGCCGTGTGTGTCACGATGAAAGACTATATTATAACATCCCAGTATGGTGTATGTTAGTGTGTGTTTACGCTCACCTAGCCTGCAGGCAAGCTCGGGCTTTGTCCTCCCATTTCTCTGAGACGGTGAGTATCTCTTGCAGTTCAGCCATGGCCTTCTCCACAGCGTGGTGGGGGGCCAGGCCCACCCCAGAGTCAATCAGCCTCTTCATGAGCTCCAGGGTGACGCGGTGGGGCTCGGCCAGCGTTACACGCACCTATTCCATGGCAGGGAGGGATTAGTTACATGTATTTCAAACATGAGAATACCAGTAAAGGAAAAGGAGAAGTGCTGCACTCCAAAAAGCAAGTCTCACTGAGATGTTAAAAATGCCTGCATCATTTTCTTGGGAAGTCCAAAACATAAGATTAAATTACACAATTGAAGTGATTCTTAACTCTTAATAACCTCTAACTATATTGGCCAATCGCAATGGGAAGACTTGTTACATAAATTTATTTTCCTTTAAAGCACTGAGGACCATAAATGTGATGCAAGACCCATTCTTAAACTGCATTATATGTCAAGTCGATTGAAAATCAATTTGTTATTCCAGTTCTTTGGAAATTTCACAGGAGCTAGACTGGTTGATTCCCTCTGCAGCCTTGAATTGAGCTAACACGTTAGCATGCAGCCCGTCGCTATCTCGGTATTTAACACACAGGGATGAAATTGGGATTGACTTTGTCGTCTGAATCTGGCTAAAATAGACAAAAAGCCAATTTCCCAAAGTATCCCTTTAAGAAAACAGGCCAATCTAAACAGCAACCCATGAGATCTCTTATTTTGACTATGGCAGAGACCCACCTCGTCCAGCCAGCGGGCCTGCTGGAGCTCTTGTTTGAGTCTGGGAAGCTCAGGGAGCTCCACGTCCAGGCCGCTGCCCAGATCTAACAGGGCCTGCAATTTGGAAGAGTCTGGCATCTCATCTGCCAGTGCCACCTGGGCACGCTCGTGGAAGTCCTCTACGTTCTCCAACAACTCCTGGAGACAAGGGAGGGAGTTGGATTACAGAACAGGGGTTAGGGAGTGGTGACTGTGATATCATAGGGGTGCAATACAGATAGTAAAATTAAAGAAGAGGTAGAGAGAAAGGAATAAAAGTAGAAAAAGAGCATGTTTTTAATAGACCAACTCTGGTATTTATTAACATAAGTCTTATATTTCAATCATTGGAAGTTCGTCAGAATCTTTCAAGATAAGTTTGTCAGAATCTTTCAAGATAAGTATTTTATTAATTATCATGATAAATTATCAATTATTTCTCAAATTGATTCAGTATTGAGAGATGCCCATCACTCAGGGTGACTTCCAATGATCAAAAAAAATGCAGAAGTTTTCCTTTAAGGTCATGATTGAGTGAAACAGTAGGACCAGTAGTTTAACCAGGGGCTTCAAGAAATTAAACGGCTCAACTGGATTACACCTATAGGTTCTGGGTGACGACAGAGGTCTGAGCAGTACCAACCTTGACTTGCCGTGCCTGGCTGATGATGCAGGGCAGCCTGAATAGCTGCTCAACGAAGGCCTTGAGTTCCTCTATCGTCAGCTTAGTGCGAGTGCGACTACTATCTGGTCGCAGTCGGCTACTGGAAAACACAGTGAAAAATACTCCTTTATACCGGGAATCTGACATTTGAAAACTATGAATTATATTTCGACTTTTCTAAGCAAATATTGAACAATAAAATTCTTGTCAATGATTAAAATAACATTTTCTCTTTTTTGTAGCATATTAAAAAGCTCCTTGGCTTTCTTTGCTCGTAATGATTAAAAGCTATGCCCTCATTAATGTTCCAAAGAGGAGATCATGAGAGCAAAGCTACAGTTCTAGTAAAACATGAGAACATTTACACTTTGTAGGAGAGAGCCTCTTTATCTTTCTGTTGCTTTTGAAGACACAATCTGATGCATATGCCAAAAAAAGGGTGTTGACTATTTATTTTGCATCACGATTTTACATCAAAATGATTCTGCAGTATAATTAATAAATTATAATAAATGTATATAAATTTATTAAAAATTTATATAAATTTCCTGTTTTCAAAAAGGAGAGTTAACATGTCTTAAGGCTTAAATGTTTGCCCCGTTGCATTTAAGCACAGTGAGAAGCTGCAGCAGATCAATAGCGAGGTTACGCTATGAACAGTTCAAATGATTGTTGGACGATTGTACAGTTGTTCTGTGCAAAGTACAAAGAAATTGAGAGTCAAATTTCTTGTATGAGCGCACTTGGCCAATAAAGTCTGATTCTGAAATGCTGAGAACCAACATTCAAGGCCTGGAGTGAAAATTAGCGAACCTATCCATAATTATTTTGTCTTTGATTTGATGAAGCAAGTATGCTGCCTTCCAATGAGAAAACAGTCTGCGGGTGTGCAGCAGTGTTCTAGGCGTGGCGAACCTGTGTCTCTGCTTCTGGCTGAGCAGCAGCTGGGCTACAGAGGAGCAGGTCTCTGCTTCCTTCACCATCTCTCTGAGGCGACGGAACAGGGCGTTCTCTGGGTACTTCCTGTCCTCTGCATCCTCCAGCAGCACCTTCAGCTCAATCAGATCTGCAAGAGACAGAGACCATGGTCGAGGTCAGGACACCATTATTATTATTATTATTATTAATATTATTAATAATAATAATAATAATACATACAAAACATGAAGCTTAAAGTTTTTGTTACATTTAGCCAATCCACATCGCTACCTTTCTTATTCTTTTGGTCTGCAGACAGAGCTTCGGAGACCCTCTTTGCCCATGTGTCGTATGACTGGGCACGAGTCTTCACCCCGTAGAGCATGCTGGGGAACTCCTCTAGATCATAACGGTACCTGGAATACACAAAATTACATGTACTGACAAGAAATTACAATGTGTGACCTGTCCACTGCAAAATAATGTAAAAAATAACTCCTCACCGTAAACACTTGTTGCCTAGTGGGCAGTCACAGAGATCTGCTGCATGGTAGAGACAGACCAGCCGCTCAGGGCTACAGGAACAGGTCAGAGCTGACAGGAAGCAAGTGGTCTTACACTTTTGGCACTGGCGCTCATCATCAGGAAGTAGCTCAAACACTTCCTGCTCTGATGACAGCACCCCCTGTATAGGAAAGGCCAAAGCACAACAGATTAATTAAGTCCACCCCACACAATTTAGGACAAGGCCATATGTGAACTGACCAAAAGCATGTTAAATGGATACTCTAGTTTTTGTGGATTTTCGCTTGTTTGTTTATCTTTGTTTGTTTGTTTATTCCAATGAGAAGGTCAATACCAATTTCATCCTTGTGTGTCCAGTAGCGAGACAGGCTGCATGCTAACTGTGTTTGCTCAATGCACGGCTGCAAGGGGGGGGGTCCACTAGCTTAGCTTCTGTTAAATTAGGGATATAGACCTTCCAACATCTCAAAAGATTAGTGATTTAAGAGCTACATTTCTCAAACGAGTAAAAAAAATAAATAAAAAAGTTTTAAATGCATTTTGACATTTAACCATTCATCCCTCCGTGCTCATCATCTGTGCACGACCTGTGAAACTAAACACATTGGTGCTGTAGCGTTGCCAGTTCTGTCAGATTAGTTTTGTTGACAGAAATGTTCTGAGGCGAGGCATTGTGGTTGGCAACCACCAATTCACTTGCAGTGGTGCGTCAAAGCTAGTACTGTATCGCGCACACACACACACACACACAAATTGGTATTGACTTTCTCACCTGAACCAAGGCAAGATGGACAAAAAGCCAATTTCCCTAAAACTGGAGTTTCAGTTTTCAGTCAACATTCCCATCTCACACTACCATCTCACCATTTCCTGGATAGCCTGTCGAAGGCGCGTTTCCTCCTCCATCATGTCTCCCATCTCCTTGAAGACGGCAGCGGCCAGCTCCACATCCAGGCCCTCCGGGTCAGCGGCCATCTTGCACAGTAGCTCCTCGTGAGAGAAGACACAGTAGCGATGCAGTCGCCTATAGTGGGCAACACACTGGCGCCCCATGGGCAGCTGCCAAAAGAGGAAAATGTGGGCTTTGAAAATACAATCAAGATGAAAAATAAACGTACAAGAAATGACCAACTTATGAATAAGTGCTAATTTAGGCAGTATTAATGAATTATTAATGCGTAAATATCTCTATATATATCCATCTTTCATTATAAATAAAATTATGCTGCTTCAGCACTGACCCAGTCTGCAGTGCAGAAGTTGACAGCTTCTGCAAAGTTGTAGCCCTGGTTGAATCCGCTGTGGTAGGCCCTGGGGAAGGTCACCACAAATTCCCCAGCACACTGGTTGGTTCTGTACACCTACATGAGGGGATGACAAACAAAGTCCAGGATTTAAGCACCAGGAAATAAAAACAACTACATCCAATATGTTAGCAGGACATTTTGTGCCATTAACAAAGTTATCAAGAGGAAAACGTCATTGCTCGTTTAATTAATAATTCCACTAACATTCTCAACTAATTTATACTATCCATCAAAAACCAAGGCATTGAAAGCTGGCCTACGCACAGGGACTCCGTGCTCCATGAGGACGTTGGGATTCATGATGGTGACAAGCTGGTGGAGGAGATCGGGCTGCGAGTCGAAGAGCTCCGGGGCCAATTTCTTCATCACTGCCTCTAGCTGTTCTGCAGCAGAAGCCGGCACACCATACCACGTCTTGGGCTCACCCCTGGCGTGGATGGAAGAAAAGATAGGTATGACAGTATTAGTTTCAGCAGTAGGCTTAGGGTTTTGTTTTATTATTCTACTTTGTAAATGCACTTTGCTTGTTTGCTCTGCTTTTATCATTACTAATTGATGGCCTTCTTTTAATGTAAAGCACTTTGAGTTACATGTTTTGTATTGAAAAAAGGTGCAACACAAATAAAGGTTAATATTACTACTACTACTACTACTACTACTACTACTACTACTACTACATCAAAAATGTTGACTGATGCATAAGAACTTGTCTCGTTTTGACAAAAATAATCATCTGGACAAAATGTTTATGTTGAAAATG
Organism: Cyttopsis rosea; assembly: GCA_900302355.1. NCBI lineage: Eukaryota > Metazoa > Chordata > Actinopteri > Zeiformes > Parazenidae > Cyttopsis > Cyttopsis rosea. The sequence goes on from OMKR01062360.1 coordinate 10,661, forward strand.
AGACCTCAAATGTCGAATTCTAATTAAAGATATTTTAAGAATTTATGCACCCTGCACCCTGAATAACAAAACAGATCATGGTATTATTGGGAAGCTCACCAGTGCAAGAAGTTGATGGAGTAGCTCCAGTGGTCTTCAATGTGCCAGCAGAAGGAGGAGAAGCACATGCCAACATATAGCCAGGGTATCTTCATGCCCGAGATGTCCACATTGATGTGAGTAAGCACTGACTGCTCCAGTACTGGCATGTTGTTCAAGTTCCAGCCCGAGTTAGCGTATTCCTGGAAGAAACAGGAATAATATGCTGTCCCAAGCCATTCATGCTTACGTAATACTTTTGAGATATAATCATTTCAGTTTTATAAACATACTGGTTTGGGTCAAATAGCATTTTTTCCCTACTTAACAGCCAAGTGGATAAACTGTATGTCATTATGTAAAATATATTAAATATGTATACATCCAATATACACATCGAAATCACCTCCTCGTCTCCCAGCAGCCTCCTCTTGCCGTCCCTGATAGGAAAGCCACTGCCGACGTCTTTGGAGCTGATGTCCGCTCCGTATTCAACGATCACATCCTCCTCGATGCTGCTGACCAGTCGCCAGAACTCCTTCTCCACTAGCTCTGTGGGAACCATCTGAGAACAGGGAACAGAAAGAACCAAGTGGCTCAGCAGCCGGGATGCACTCAACACCATCCCTTGCTATAATAGATCATCCTCTGCTACAACACATTTTGTAATAACTTGCCAAAATGTAATCAATTTGACCTTCATTATGTAATAACGCCAGTGTTTTGTAATAAACATCTTGAATGTAATCTGTTTTGCTACCCTTATTACATAATGCAGTAGTTATTACATATTCTGGGGATTCAAACTTTTTGGACTTAATTAAACTCATTAGGTAATAACAACCCAAAATATTTATATCAAGTGTCACAATTTACCAATTTGACGAGAAGGATCATACAAACATAAAAACAAAATTACACTCACCTGTCAGACAGACAGACGCATGGAAATATGCAATAGCAACCCCTTTATGTAATCAGTCCAACAGTGAAATGTGGAAAAATAATGTTGAAAAAGGGAACCGAGAAACAACATTTTACTTTACTCAAGCAAATAATTACAGATTTTACAAGAGAATAATCCTTAGCTTCCAACTTTTTGTATTATTTTACCCATGAAAGGAGGCTTTGTACCATAAAAAATACATCTAAAACAGATGTCATGCACTGTCTGTGTTCACCTGACTGCTATGGACGGCTTTTAACACAGTGAACTGATTGGGATTTTTCTGTCTCAAATAATTAGAGAAATCCTAAGAAAGAATCGGATTTCTGTCCTTGTTTTTCCTCCTCGTATGGAAAGTAACACCTTATTCCAACCAACACGTTTGAGCAAAGCAACATTGTCATTGTTGTTTCGATGCAAGCCCCTTAATTGTCATGTTTGGAAAGGGTAAAAAAGGCTTTGGTCAGGCATGACTATAAAGGTTGCTAGGTGTAGCCTAGGCCCACAACAGTCATCTTATTCTTATATGCACAGGCATTCTAGCACATTGCCGTCTTTGTACATACATGGACGGGCATGTTGAAGTAGTCAGACTTGAAGTGGTCGGCCATCTCTCCAAAGCTCTGCAGGGTGTACTCTCTCACAGCCTGTTCAAAGCCAAATGCCTCCCTTGGCTTACTGCATTCCTGTAGAGGGGAATATGAACAGCAGTTTATCATAACAGCAATTCAATGAGCATTGTTTTTTTGATAGTTTTGTTAACAAACCGAGGAGGTTGAACAGAATTCAAAATAAAGAAACAAGACAGAATAAATAATTTTAAGATCTGGCAGTGTATTTCACTAGGTCACTAGTTTATTTGCGTTGCCATGTGCCCCTCTATACGTCGTTTCCAGTGTTGGTGGTAGGGTCCACCTTTCCCGGCAAGAATGCAAAGATGAGGCACATGCAAGAAATGAAGCAGCCGTGGTGAACTTAATAAACCAGCCAAGCTAGGTGTGGTCAGTAAACTGTCTATGGATGAACATCCACAAAAAACAGCATCCTCGAACACCACCTCCAATGACCAAGAGAAAAAAACTTGATGAGAAGAAGGAATACTTTCAAGAAAAGAACGTGACCGTCTAAGGGTGAAGGAGGGTAACCCCAGATGTTGCTGTTTCGAATGGATTCTGGGACTGACAATCGTATGGATTGACATTTAAAGCAACAAGTGTAGTAGTATTCAGCAGAATCTGTAGCTAAGTATCAAGTCTAAACTGACACTGAACATCAATAACATTGTTATAAGCAATTTCACTTCAACTGAATTTGAGCTCTCACCTCAGCCACACACTTGGGGCAGCGCCAGTCTCCCTTGGGGACGTCCTGCAGTGGCGGGATCAGGCAGAAGGTGTGGTAGCTGTCATCGCAGCCGTCACACAGCAGGAGGCGGTCCTCCTCGTTGCCTCGACCGCACATCAGGCAGAGGTACAGATCAAGCTGGGGGATCAGTGGCACGGAAAGCCACACAGTGATGGTTAAGACACAACATGCACCGCTTCTAAATCATACAAACGGCGTCATAGCCGCTGGCCATAACTTTGTGACAACTTCTGAAAATGTTAAAAAACACTAGGAAAAAGATTTACAAGCAAACTTAATAAGACAGCTGATACTCACAAAGTTGACCTCCAGAGTCTCCTTGCGTGGCCTCATTTTGATAGCGAAAGCTTGAGCTTTGAGATGCCGCTGCTTCTTGTTGAAGCCATCGTCTGGTTGAAAGTTGGAAAATAAATGTTTTAGCTCTCCATAGCACCAGTACATCTGAAAACCTTGCATTTTGGAAGTCGGGTGAACTGTTTTAATCTTGATGATGCTTAACAGAGCAACATGTGACTGGTGTAAAAACTTGTCTAATATTGGGATGTTCCTTCCTTACCAGCCGGTACGATTTCCAGGCCCACCATCTTGGTGCTTGTGCCAAATATCTTCAGGCCTTTGGGCTCCTTGTTCTCTCTCTGGAGAAAAACAAAGCAACAACAAAGATTTTTTTTTTTATTGTCTTTATAAAGGAGTGCACAAATCATAAAAGTATGACACATTTTACAATGCATATTAACAGAATGAAACCATATGTTAGCAAGTATGCACTTTTTCCCCCCATGCGAAAAGAAAAGTAAGAAAAAAAGAATGAAAATGAATAGAAAGCACTCCAATGCCCCCTGCATTTTATTATATGATAAATGGGATAAGAACTGGCATTGTATCAACTTCTATCATATTAGTTTTACTAGGTGTGTCAACCAACCTTCAACTGTTGTCAAGTTATTATTTTGTTTTTAGAAAAGTTTATGCAATTTTGATAATATATGAAGTAACAGCATGAAGTGCTATTAGAACAGGACCGTTCTTCAGAGTTTCATCAAAAATCACAATCTCCCACCCAAAATCGACAATGCTCTTGTAGCTATGAGTGTTACTTATTTTTTTTAAAGTTTTTAATTTTTTCCTTTACCTCGGATTTAAGTCGACGTGAGCGTCTCTCGGGCAGGGGTCGCTCTTTAATGTGCGTCCCGTCGCCTTGGCCCAACCTGTCCCTTTCTAGGTCCTTGTCCTCTTCTTCCTCCAGCTCCTCCTCATCCACCGCCTCCTCCCCTACTCCCTCGTCCGGCTCCTCTCCGTCATCTCCCTCCTCATACAGCCGGTGGGTGCCCTGTGGAGACACAGTGGCGATCAGGGTCAGAAGACGGGGTTCTATAAACATGTCAACTTATCAATGCAATTTGTTTTTCGTCTTAGAACATATAAGCACCGACTGACTATATTTTGAGCTTCCTGTTTATGAAGAGGCCTGGTTTGAAAAATGGTGAACCCATCAGTTTGCAAAGTTGCAAAAAAGGTTTTTTGTGCAATAAATGGAAAATGTGTAGCAAACATGGAGGACCGCTCACAGTAAGCGTAGCTCCAGATTGAAAGAGCTCGTAGGGGTAGAGGATCCTCTCGTAGTGCGCGCGCAGCAGAGAGCCTACGCCTTTCCCAGGAGGGAACCCCATTCGGCCGGCCACCTTGGACCATCTCTTCTCCTTACACACCGCTTCAAAGCCGCCCTCAGACGACACAATCTGAAACACAGAGGGGAGGTCTCTGAGCCGCTGTAAAAATGAAGTGATTATCTTGAGGATAAGAGAATAAACAATTTCGACAGCTTGTGAGCTGTAGATTTAATGTGAGTTTAAACCAAATTGTTTATTTTGTCAATTAAAAGGTAAATAAGGAAGGTTGTAATAAGTGATAGGAATGCCATCTACCTCACTCGTACAATGAATAAATGGCATTTGGCAGACATGAGAATTCCAGGCAGACTCAACAGTTCAGATCATACAAACACACAGTTTACAATAAGAAAAGATGATGGTAGTGTTTACCTTGCTAAGCCGGTAGAGGTCAAGGATCTTCTTCTCCAAGTGAGGGAATCTGATTTTGGATCCCTGCAGCTCCCAGAACTTGGCGATCTGATCTAGGAAGTTGAGCTTAACCCTAGTGAGGGCCTGGTGAAATATGTTCAACAGGATTGCATTTTGGTGGCTGCACACAAATACCTCTCATTCTAGCTTTCATTTGAGTGCACACATCTCATAAAAAATTGCATTTAATTTAAATTCTGTACATTCTTGAGCCATTTATCATTAGTATTATTACTTAATTTATTTACCAATTTACTGTTGGACTGCTTATTAATATGTATATATTGTGAATTTAGTGTACATTCTCCTACTGTTACTCTGTACTTTATGCTTCCCCATTCAGCTGCTGCAATGCCTGAATTTCCACTTCGGGGGATCAATAAATTACTATCTTATCATGTTCACACAAAATAATTCTTCACAAAAGAAAAGGTGGAAGCCTTGTTCTTGTGCTGCCGATATATCAGTCATGCTTTACTCCATACTGTTGAAGTTCCAGTTTTCAGACAAACCAAAACTGATCTCTTTGCAAATATAAAACTCAACAAATGCTGCCATTGTTGCATAATGTGCAGCGTTTGTTAATTAGGTGGAATTGTCTTAATCCAAATTAACAGAATCGGGGATTGTCCATTTGATTGAAGCCCTTGTGGATTTGGTATCTCTCATCTACCAAAACAAACCAGAATTAGGAAAACACTCCCAAGTTCATAATAAATACAAGATGCATGACATCCAATCAACAGCCACTGAAATAATTTCAATCTGAAATGGGAACTTGTCTTGTTGGGGGTATAAAAAAAACAATAACTTTTTGTTAATGCTCTCACCAATAATGAGTGCTATGATGACATCAAAATCCATATTTCAGTCTGACAAACTCACCTCAAGTTCGTTGAGTCTCTGGATTCTGGGCGTGAAGCGAAAACTGCGTACGTCGCAGGCGAAGGGCGGCTGCCAGTCCTGGCGGTTAAGAAAGGTCACAAAATAGCCAATTCAAAAATGAATGCATCACGACCCAGTAACAGCTTTACCACCAGTTCAGCTCAATTGGCAGGGGTCAGAGTAAAAGTACCAATCTCGAAGATTTTCATTTAAATAAAATTTAAATAAAAGTCACTGTCGCCGAATGAGGCAACACAAAGGTGATTGAGCCCATGGCCCACTGATGAAAGCCCTTGCATTTGCAATATTCAGAGTTTTAAGAACCGGGTGTCGGTGGCGACATTCCCGGGAAAAATCACAAGTGGCGCAACGTTAGTGACGCATTTTCCCAGCAGCGGTTGGTCCAGCAGAGAGGGGAGGCGGCGCCAACGCCACAGACTCGATAAACGATTACTACGGCCGACCAAACACAGAAAAGATCGATGACTACCGACGATGAAATTTCAAATACAAGCGCAAATGCAAAGAAAAAAACAAAAACAAAAACGACGTTCAGGTGCGAAGCGACCGTGAGCGAGGAAAAACCAACCGACTTGACGTCACACAGAGCGGCACTGATTGCATCTCTGGGAGGTGTGGCCCAAAGACACAACTGTAATTCCCGCTTTTCGCCATAGGCGCCGCCAAAAACAAAAAAAACGGAAATCTTCGAGATCTGCACTTTAAATGAATTACTTTTAAGCCCTTTTTAAAACAGATTTTTAACAAAACGCAACACTGATTTTTGGGCAAATCATCCAATTTATTCAATTTGGACAACAAGAAATGTATAAACAAATAAAATCCAAACAAAATGTTTCTGTTGCTCATAAATTCTAATTTAAGACCGACTGTTTAACGAATTTTAAAGGGCTAATATGTGCTAAATTGAACAACACGGCCTCCAAATCTGCGATGGACCCCAGATTAGAGCCTATTTTAGGCGATATTCCGGGACAGGGGGGTCGCCCCGACTCGACAAGGCCTACTCCTCAATCATTTACTGTCGTTTACTTAGATTCGTAGCGAGATCATCAGTCGAGGACATGACAGCATTATGAATTCGGACATTTAGTTGCACCGTTAGATAAGACGTTACACACGTTTCTACGTTTTAACCATGAACGCACAGATGGAAAACACCGCTGTTCCACCTTCGCGACTCTCGTGTTACGGCCAGATCCAAGTATAATACATTACGGTGATATTTCAGGCTGCAAGCGCGGAGAGATCACGTCCGATTTCACGTCCATTCGACTACTAATATAGTTAGGAAAAGCAGGCCCCGAAATGACCCTGCGGACAACACGACGACACCAAACAAGCAACCGGAGGGGAGAGGAGGGTGGGGGGGTTCCAATACAAACTTACCTCCGGGGGTCGGATCTTGCAGATGCCCGTTTTCTCCGCAATGGGACGAATCTTGTTGATGAACCCTAACGGATCCGAGAAATCCTCCCAACTGGGTTCAAACACGGGGCATTCGGGAGGGGGCACGAATTCCGCAAAGGCGGACATGTTTACTTTGTGCGCGGCAGACAGCCCTTTGAAAAATAAAAAAAAAAAAAAAAAAAAAAACAACGTAAAATTTTAAAAATATATCTCGATGCGAGTGGGTGGCATCAGTCCATCCATGGTTAGAACTCAACAACAAACCGCAGGTTATAGTGTCTTTGAACAACCTGCTGGGCCCATCGCGGTTCCTCAAATCCCCGCAAAGATGGCTTCAATCGTTTGGGTGTTTAGAAGCGTGGTCACTCTGTTTTCAACAACATCTCCACCATCCAGGACAGCGCAGGCCAACGCCAGTGGATCCTCCTGACCACCACCACCACCACCCCCTCGGGTGCAGCCTGGACCACACCTGAATTTCACCCCGGGGGGTTGTTTCGTGTTATCTCGTCTACCTGGGAGGCGGAGCAGCTTCCCTAGTGAAGGCCATTAGCCCCCCTTGCATGGCTAGGAGGCAGCAGATGCACGCACCCGGGGAAGACCCACCAAACTCAGCCCTTCACTGAACCGCGCGTCACGCGTTCGTCCATATACGCTGCGACACGCGGAGCAGCGCAGCCCGGTCCTCTAGCATCGGGCTGCGGCGTATGCTTCGGCTTTGCTGGCGGACGAGCTCACGGCAGCACGGTTTTTACCCCAACTTCGCGAAACTTTTTCGGCTCCCGTTCAGAATACGGCATCTCCCGCGTGGAGCTGGAGCCAACAGTGCACCGTTATCAGGAGATGCGCAGTGTTGACCCATTCATTCAACGGCCATGGACGCTGCGTGTAGCCGTTCAGATTAGCTGGCTGGGGGTAGCCGTTGCGCAGCGAACGTTGACGTCGGCTGAAGTTGAGGCGATCTGCTGAGCGGAGAGAACCGGCTCACGGACCGCCGACGACCCGCGGATAAAACAGCGGAGGACCGGTCCGTGTGTAAACAGATGGATTTCACACACCACCGATATGGATGTTTTATCCAGGCTACCGCGCCAGCCGAGCGGCTAAGTGACTAGCCTCGCTGCCGGGTAACTCGCTAGCGAGCCAGCTGCTTCCGCGGCTCGAACCGAGCTTAGTGAGAAAACATGATCCGATGAGGCTCGGTCTTCCGCGGACCTCTCGACGTCCTCGACATCGGGGGTCCGAATAGAGGTGGACGTACCGGGGGAGGGTAGATGGAGGTGAAGGCTCCTTTGTGTGGGGAAGTTTGATTATTCGGCCTTTAGCCGCTAAATGCTAAAGGAAGCGCCTCATCACGACCCATGAAACAACATTGTAGGCATCCGCCACTTCCGCCTCTGACACAAACTAGACCCAACATTTCTGCTTCGTTTCCTGTTTCCCGCTGTAAATAAACACAGTTTCACTTATTACGTTATTTTCCTCTTTCCAGCTTTTAACTACCCCGCCTGGGTTGAAATCCTATTATTTTTAATGAACTGGTATCGGACACTGCAACTATGTAGTCCACGATATAGTCACCCCCCAGTGGCACGGAGTAAAACGACAGTTTGTTTAAGTTTGGGGTGTTTTATAATGACCGCGGTGTCATCATAGACATATACACAGTCGCCGCTTCGGCCCGTGGCTGCGATACGTCAACGTCGCCGCCATATTGGAGCGGGTAAGACCGGCCCGTAAACACACAAGTAAATGGGGGAGCTGCGGTTTTTCTGGATAAAAAGCGCTATAACGTTTACATTTCTCAACAGATTTCAATGGGTCGTTTTTATATTCCAGGGTTTATGATCTACGTGGAGCAGAAAAAAAGAAGTCTTGCCCGCTCCAATATGGCGGCGACTTACAATCCAAAGGCCAATGCAGTGTATGTGCACAATGGTTGACGCACTTCCTGTGACGCGCTGCCGTAAATCGATCATTTTCCCGGGGATTCGTACCC
>OMKR01062361.1:0-15984 GCA_900302355.1 Cyttopsis rosea
ACCCCGAAGTCCCGCGACAGCTTCCCCAGGAACTCGAGCCTCTGCCCCGGGTCCAGCTCGGCGTAGAAGCGCATAAACTCTTCGCTGTGGGACTCCGGGGGCGGCGGGGTTTTGTCCCTGGTCTCGTAGGCGGGTAGAGGAGCGACGACCCTCCGCAGCAGGTCCTCCATGCCCGTTGAATAGCACCGAAGCGCCGCGGCGGGTCTCGGCAGCGCGGGTCGGCTCCGCCAGCACTTTGTAGCGGTTCGCGAAACCCAGAATACGCGATGGGAGATCATCGCTCGGTGGATCCTGTTTCAGCCTGGAACTCACCACCACTGAGAGCATTCGCTTCCGGGTTTCTTAAAGGGACAGTACACCTAGAGACGGACGGATGGATGGATGGATCTTATTTTAATATAATCACCAGAGGGAAATTGCGGTGTCAGCACCTCACATTAAAACAAATAGATCCCAATAAAGTTTAAAAAATTAAAAAATTAAAAATAAAAATAAAAATTGACCCTTAACAAAAAAATTCAAGTATTCAAAAGTTTAAAAGTAAAAAAAACAAAAAAAAACTCTGGATATATACAGCATTTATATGTGATCAAATATGTACTTTTGCCTAAATAATAATAATATACTTAAATGCCTAAACACACATTTTAATGTTTGATTCACACGTGGATCTGTTTGCATTTGTATTAGTGTTTTGTGACACATTTCTTGTTGGGGGGAATGACTGCAAGTGTGGATCCTGGAGTGGATTCTTTTTTTATATTAAAAAATCTTCATACAGATTTGTGCATCGTAATATTTATTTACACGTGTGTGTGTGTGTGTGTGTGTGTGTGTGTGTGTGTGTGTGTGTGTGAATTTTGACACATAATTCTTTTCAGGAACTTCAGGTGAGAAATGGGGGAAACCCAGGGATGGATGGATACCGGAGGCCACCATGCAACACGCCAATTTTACTCATGGGGAGCCGTCAGGGATTCAATGTCTTGCTCAAGGACACTTCAACATGCTACCCGCAAATATAATAAACAGGCAACAGTCCATTGAATCTCTTCATCAAATCATTGCATCCATCCTATCAATCACCCAAGTATGGACTCACCAGCCTGTCCAAACTTGTATTAAAAAGTCCACGTTTTAATTAAGCCCGGTCAGTCCCAGAGGAATAACAGCAATATTAGGAATATTCTGAACTGTTTCTCCGTGACCCAAGAGAGGGGTGTTAATGGCTATATGTCATCACTTCCAGGCGCTGCAAACAGTGGCAGATACCATCTGCAATACTTAACGTCTTCCAAGGAACCCATCTGTCCAAGAAGGCATCACTGTGTCCTTCGTCAAAAAAGGGAAGAGGCCACAGCTCCAGCCAAGCATATTGTGGCATATAGAGGTTGATGGATGCAGTGATATGGCTGCAGCGGTCCAGACTGTCAGCAGTCACTTGAGCATATGCATATGAAGGTGCTGACGGACAGAAAGACACCACTGAGGCAACATCTGTATGGAGGAGGATAGTGATAGTGACCGTTTCCTAACATTACAATACTAATTGGATTGAACATAAAATAAATTATAATGTAACATGTAAATATGACGACGACTACAAATAATAATAACAATGCAAAGGAAAGCAAGACATTAATCAGAGGTTTTGGGGCCAATGGCAAAATAAAAGCAATGCGACCCTTTTCGATTTGATTGATTTTGGCATGGCGGTCGTTGGGAACTCAAAAGACACAAAATAATATTCTTCTCATTTCCTTTGCACCTGATTTTTATCTGTTCAAATTACGATTTATTATTCAAAATATTTGCTTTGAAAGATGATCAGAAAAAAAGGGGTTAAAGTTCAAATGCTTTGAACGCCACAGGTTTGGTGCTACGTTTCAATCGAGCTCGGAAATCGCTCATCCCCAAGTAGTTCCCATTTCCAATGTGTTCCGCCGGGAAAACTTGGAAACTTGCAAAACAAAAGCGAAAGGAACTTTGTTCACCGCGCCGCCATGTTACTGTGACGTCAGCTATGTTCAAACCCAAGCATCTTCCCCGAAAATCCGACTTAAATGCCATTAATTAGCATTTTTGACGGTAGGAGTTCGGACTATTCCGAGTTCATCCGAATGCAGCAGTCGAACGTCGCGTTGACACGAGCGCGCGCTTTGTGCTCATTAGGAAAAGAATGGAGCGCTTGGGGGTCCGCGTGCCCCGCGTTGAAAGGAACGAGATGGTTTCTGTTTTAATCGACTCGCTCCCTTTTATTTTAATTTAATTGTATTATTTCTGATCACATGGAAGTTTATATCGACAACTACAACTCCATTTTACGGCACCAGTGTTGCTATAAATCTTGAATTTTGAGTCGCGCCCCACCTGGCGTCACGTGGACGCCATCGACCAATGAGGGTTCAGATTCGAGCAGCCGGCGCGAGCGTTTGTAGGAAGCAGGTGGCACGGTTTTCCCGCCACCGAGTCTATAAAATCGACGTTTTCACCCCCGAGCCACGGTCAGTATTTGGCAGAAATACGAACCTCGCTGCGCACATCGAGGCTAATTGGTTCGTTTCATAAAGTGAGATATACAGGGAGAGGAGGCCGGAGGACCATGCGGACTAAACAGAAGCGGCTGAGTGGCGACGAAGCGGCGTCTGGGGACAAGAAAAGGTGGAACGTGTTGCTTGTTGTTTCGGGGCCAGCGGTGGGGACACCAATGCAGTCCAATCAGGACTCTAACGGTCTTAAAATTGGGTTTTTATTATCAAACATTTCCCCCCCAAAGGCCTTAAAAGTCATTAAACCGAATAGAAAAAGAATAGAATTAATGTGAAATTCGTGTGGACTTGGTACAAGAATTTTGTTCCATTTTATTTATCCTTTTTATTTTATTTATTTATTTTTTGGTCAAAATTAGTCCAGCTGTTCTCCATCTGGTCGACATTTCTGAACCCTCTGCTGGACCTGCTGCTGCTGCCCTGTAACGGTTAGTCGTTAACGAACGACAACTGATTAATCGATTTGTTGCCAACGATTAAATTAACGAGTATTTTGATAATCGATGAATCGTTTTGAGTCTGTTTTTTTTTTTTTTTTTTTTTTTTAAGAAGAAAATTTTCAAATTCTTATTCCAGCTTCTTAAATGTGAATATTTTCTGGTTTCTTTAGTCCTGTGTGACGGTAAACTGAATATCTTTGGGTTGTGGACAAAACAGGACATTTGAGGAGGTCGTCGCCTCGGGCTTTTGGAAACAGCGATCTACATTTTTCAGCAATTTCTGACGTTTTATGGACAAAACAACGAATCGATGAATCGAGAAAATAATCGACAGATTACTCGATAATGAAAATTATCCTTAGTTGCAGCTCTATACCTGTTCTAGATGAACCCAACTCACTTTGTACTCGCCTGGCGTCATACTGGGAGTAATCCAAGAAACTCCTTGTACTTACCTTTCCGAAGTTCTGTGGGGTGATTCCAGTTCCTAATCACTTGCCCTGTTATCTGACCTGAAGGGAATCGGTTCTAATAACGGTTCATAGAATCATGTAGTTCATAACCTGCAATATTTCTACCAAATACTTGGGTCCGCCCTGTACCAAATAGTTACTAATGAATAAGAGATAATTTGTCGGTAAAGCGGTCTTGCATTCTGTTAAAAGTTGTCTTGTCTTATACCTGCAGAAACCATGATTTTATACACCCTGATCTTGTCCAAACATACATTGATAGATGTCATACACCAGGGCTATAGTCAACTGCGTTCTGTTGGTGGCCGAAGTTTACTGGCTCACGGATTTTCATATTTTAGAGGGTTAGCCGCACTCTTAAATCAAAGAAAAAGAAGATGCGAAACCGCCTTCAGACTCCAAATTATCTTGACAAAAAGCTTAAAAGGAACAAATCAATTTGTAGGTGATGTTCTCAGGTTTTATTTTCTTAAATGCAGACTACCATAGTCATAAGATTTTTTCTACTTTTACAGGTATTTCTGAATTTGATGTAATTACAGTCCATTGCTGACCTTCAACTTTATTCAATGGGGGCCACCAGTTGAATAGGCCTGCCATAGATCATAACTATACCACTATGTCTGGAGGCCACTCCTGCATACATTCAGCAAGTGACCTTGCCATTCATGTAGCTGAAATCATTCAAACTATTAAGATCCCGTTGTTTAAATTTCTGTATTTTTACATTACAACCAGGTGCTAGGAGTGTTGATATGTAAGAGCAGAAATGCAGAGAGCTCTGTGATAATGCGAGGGGGTTCATGGCATGCATTATTAAATGAAATGAGGGTGCTAAAATATTTCTTCCAGAGAGCCATGCAGAGTGGGTAGGTGGCACCGTGTGCATGCATTCATTACGCTGAGTACACTAGGTACTCCATCTTCATGTGAATAAATTAATTTACCTTGATATCTGATGCGTTTATTATTACCATGCATATGTGAGCAGACAAATGAATTCAGAGTGATCTGTCATTGGCTTGTGTAATTGATGCGAGCGGAGAGATGAATAGACACCTGTAAGCACCGCTGGCAGCCGAGCGGGCGGTGGGCCGCGTGTTATTTCATGCAACAGTGACTGAAAGGCTGATTATGGATAAGCCATACCGACACTGCTACAAGACTGCTTTAAAGTAATTAGTCTGAAGCTCCCAAAATACCCGCAATCTCACTTTATTATCTTGGTTTTGATTATCAAGATGCTCTTTTGGAAGATCAGGAAAACAATCTGACACGTGTGGTGGCACCATAGCGGCTTCAGTTTGGAATCCATTCACCTTAGAGGGGCAAAGGTATAGGAAGATTGTCCAACTAAATAACCTAAACCTAAAGTGCTAGTCAGTATCTTGCACTTGGCATCCTTTTTATATTTATGCTTTTCCCTCTCGTCTAACTGATCTTTATCTATTTCCATCTCCATCCCTGTCTCCTACTGTGCTTATGAATAGCAAAAAGATGAAGAAGACGACTAAATCTACAGAGGGCACAGTCAACGGAAAAACCAAGGCGAAGGTAAATTGTTCAGTCCTATGTAGTCTTTTTATTTTTTTTGGACAGTTTTAGTTATGTTCTTACTATAACACAGCAAAACATGAGTGCAAGGCGAGGAGACCCGATGATGGTTTATAAATCTCTTAATTTTGTCCCGTAGTGGTGTAACGATATATCATAGCGAGAGCTGCAACTAACGATTATTTTCATTATCGATTAATCTTTCGATTATTTTCTCGATTAGTTGTTTTGTCCATAAAATGCTGAAAAATGACAATCGCTGCTTCCCAAAGCCCAAGGTGACGTCCTCAAATGTCTTGTTTTGTCCACAACCCAAAGATATTCAGTTTACTGTCATACAGGACGAAAGAAACCAGAAAATATTCACATTTAAGAAGCTGGAATCAGAGAATTTGGAAATTGTTCTTAAAATATGACTCAAAACTATTAATCAATTATCAAAATAGTTGGCAATTAATTTAATAGTTGGCAACTAATCAATTAATCAACTAATCGTTGCCGCTCTAATCATAGCACAGAAACGTCACTATATGCGTCATAGAGCTGAAGAATGCATTGCGATATTTACTAAATGTACCCATTTTTCATTGACATACTCTGAACACCAGAGAGCAGAGTCGGCAATCTAACTTGATTGTTTGATGCCAAGTGCCAATCTTCACTCTGGAGCCAGATGTGTAGCTGCCAGGTAGCGCCCAGCAGCCCTGGCATTATACAATCGCATTGTGTATTGCTACAAAGATGAGACTCTTGTGAATCCAAAGAGCCTAATTGCATTCATGTGGGATGAAATATGGCCTCATAGTAACCATTTCAATGTGATGACAGCATTTCTTTAACTTGACCTTGCTGTATATAATGACCTATTGTGACCTCTAGGATAATTACAGCCTCATTAAACTCTAGACCCAGAATCTGGACACCCAGACCGTGAGAAAATGTATGGGATATACAGGTACATTGAAGATGAGGGAGTTTTTCTGAGCCATTTTCAGAAAAATGCTTGTCATCCAGCCAATTGTCAAAATTGTCAAATTCACACAAATCTCCAAATTTCAAAAATTATTGATACTGCATCACAGCATTACGTTTTCTAAAGTGTTTTTCAAGGTCATGAGGTCTTCAGGTGGTCTTTTGAGGGGATTTTTAACCCTTTTTCCCCATTCCTGGCCAAAAATGGCTAGAAAGTGTACCAAAGCTGTGTAATTAATGGTATCAACCCACAACTTGGTGCAGCAACTAATCACACATAATTGAGCATGGGAATGGCCATCATTTGGCATGAGTATTATGTTTAAAGGCCCTTTACACTCAAAATATTAATAATTTTATTAGGCATAATTACAAATATAATGTTTATTACCTTTTAATTGATAGAAAAGATTGACATACAGTGTCAAGCTGCATCTCAAGCTGCTCAAATGATTCCTTAGGGTCTCAGCTTTCTGAAGGTGTAAGTTACTTGTATGTGGCACCAACTGCTGACCCACACCACCCCCCAAAACTCTAACCCCTCCACCTCGGAACCCAAGAAATGGGTTTGGAGCTTAAGGGGTTAACCAAAGGCCAAACAACTCGGCGGGCAAATTATATTACGCATGGCATTGGAATTTGACATTCTTTAATATGATTTTATTTAGACAAGCATCTGCTTTTAAAATCAGACTTATTTCACTGGAGATTGTGTTAATTGCAGTTTAAACTATATAACAATGAGAAACTAATGGAAGAAACCAGAGTAGCATGCTTACTATAACAGGCTTATTCAGCCCTAGTTACCCACTGGCTTAGGCTCTAATGTCCAAAGTGTCCAAACTGTATTTACTATCAATGCTATTTGATCTCATGGCCTCTTAAAACAGCCTAAAAGGTGCCAATCCGTAATTTACTCCATATATACTTAGTTTCTTTTCTAGATATTGTTAAGTTGTTGTGTGTAGGCTCTTGCAATTGAAACCAGTTGTCTTTCTTTCAATTCAGGTCCATGCTGTTAAGAAAGAGATTTTGGATACCGCTGCCGGCATCAGGTAGGGACAAAGGCATCACATCGGCTGACAGCGTCCTATTAGAGTCTTGATAAGCTGACAAGCGAGCAGGAAATGATGGCGGCAGTCAATCATTGCATAGTGTCGCTGCCTCATGCACTAAGAGGCTTGATATGAATTAAAACTGCTCCATCATTACCTTGCTGCTGCAGTTGGAAATTGCTTCTAATCCGTTAATGATTTAAATGTTTTATTTTTTCTTCTTTCCTTCTCATCATCCTGAAGTGATGGAAATTAATTATTCTTATTTGATGTCCAAGGGGCCCGAACAAGAGCCATTCCCATTTGTCACTATGTGTTAAGATGTCTCTCAGGAAATTAATTTTGCAGCACATTTGAAGACAAATATCTGCGGCCTGTCAGGAAAGTAATAAATGAGAGTGCACGGTTTGAGTAGCTGGATGCTCGGCAGGGTGTAATCAGCGGAGGCAGACTTTGGCCGAGGGCCCGCTGTGCTGAATCTACCTTCTGGCAGTGTCTCTAAGGAGTTGTAAATGGATTGTTCTTCTAAACGTGGACATGTCAATCGGAGAAAGATTTTTTGAGTTGTGAAAAGAGACTTTTGAGTCTGAAAGAGTTTTGCTTCAATGGTGCATTGTACCAAAAAAGATGTCCATTTCTTCACATGTTTTTTTTTTCCCCCTCTTACTGTTCTACTCTATTGTGTTATCATCCAAGTGTTCAAAAAGTGAGTAAAGGAGAACATGTTAATAAATCCAATAAATGAACTGTTGTTTAATTTACAGCGAATATAGCTTTATTTTACTGTTTTTAGATTTTAAACTTTCAGCACATCAGTGTCTCGCTGGACAGAGCTTTGTGGACAAGAAAAACCCAAATATGGCTAGAATTGAATACGTTTATTTCTCCAAATGTCTCCAAATTTTGGCAGTTTGTGTTCTTGGCTGTTCTTTTAGTCATTTAGCAACCTCATGCACAAAGCTGTTCAGGGACCTCTTGTTTTTGAAGGGTAAACGCTTCAAACTTCACCCTGGTGGTGAAGACTCGGAGTGATGTTTTAAGATGTATTATGCACTCTCTTCTTTTTTGTGTGCCTGTCATGAAGCTCCTTGTGGCTTCTTTGCTGTTTTCCTACTGATTTTATTATGCAGTATCACCCTCTCAGCTTAATCTTTCAGATGTTGTTGAGAGAGTCATACCAAGCCATTCAGCCGAAGGTCAGTACTGACTTGACGAAGCAGCCCTGAAAAATGATTGAGAGAGATTTCAGACCTTGACTGACATTCGGCATGCACTTTAGGACGGTTTGTCTGAACTTCTCCACTCCTCAACTTTATTCTTCATTCACATCCAGGGAGTCGGCTGAACACCATTGTTGAAACAGGTTTACAGTGAATTGGAGTGTGTCCTCAAGAGTTGAAGGTGCTAACAACAGCATCCAAACATCCAAGGACTTGGATGGTGCTTTAAGTAAATGTTATACTGCATCTGTATGTTTAGCCCTGGAGGTTCTGAGTCGTATCCCTTTGAGCTCTTTAGGTGAGAACTTAAGTTATCCAAATAACAATGTCAGGGTTGAGCTCCATAGCCATAAGCTTATTGAGCCATTAAATGGGGTTGAATTGTGTTAAATTCAATGGAAATATCAACAAATACTAATCTGACAAAGGACTTTGAGGCTTCCATGTGAGAAGGAAGAAGGTGATGCGGTGTCAGGATATTATCATCAACTGAAGAGTATCCACCCTACAATGTAAACTCACTCAAAACGTTCAAAACATTTCATGGTCATATGTTTTGAAGCTGCAGGTCTGAGGTTATTGGGTACTGTTAGGTTGTTATTCAGCACAGGGGATGTGATGGGTGACCTCCATATGGCTGGCACCAGGACTTGAGTGAGGAATGAAGCGGCTCACAGAAGACCTGATCATGGAAGGATTGTAGCTCACAATTGCTCAGGTAATCTGTAGTTTTGTGAATTCTTGGAGGGACTGTATTGTGGTCCATTCATTCAAAACGTGTAGTTTGAGAACAGCTTCACCTTTTTGGGTGATACAGTAGTTTCCTCACAGAAATGTACAAAGCCAGTCACTGCCTTTTAAAGTGAAATTCTGGGAAAGCACCTTCCAATCCTTGCAGTTTTTTGGTCTCAACTGTGGTGTTATTTTCTGAGGCTGGAGCATGAACCAGGATTAGGAAAAATAGTCTAAACTCGAGTGGAAGCTATTTGGGTGTATAGCCATTGTCATAGTCTATTTGGCTATGACAATGCGCGCAGTTCCACATCTGAGGAGAATTGTATGGAAGTGTAAAGACAAAGACACTGCTGTAGTGGTGCCATATGCTAGTGAGGAGACTCATTGCCATATACACTATAGAGTGTAGTCCCTTTTTAAATATTAAGATATTTCAACTATTTATCGCTCTGCATTGCAGTGAGAACATACATTTTTTAAGCCTTGGTGCTCATTTACATTAGAATTAAAATCCTTGAATTTATCACTTAGAATTTGAGTGACAGTCAGAAAATGGCTAAAATGACTGCTAGGATTAATATTCAAATCAGTCTATCAAAACAAATCGACTGGCACCAGTTTGTTTTGGTGGTTAAACAAGACGCTAAACAAGAAACTTTCTCTGAAAACAAGTAGTACATTCTATCTTAATATTTACTTTTGACCCTTTTTGATTTACCTGGAAATATATTATAATGCTTGTTTTTTATAAGAACAATACAATATTTGCCCTAAAGTAGCTTAATTTTACGTCAGTGAATGGGAAGCAGTTACTCTGAGGAACATACAACATAAGAAATGTGAGACGGAGAACATGACATTCTGGGAGATTGATTATACTTAATCCAAGATTCTCCCTTGGATTTGGTCAGAGCATCATGTTTCCACCACCAACTGCTCATTGGGATTCACTGGTTTAGTTTTATATGAATTATGCTCTTAAAGTGCAGCGTTTTTCATAGCGGCTGCGTGGTGGGTGGAGTGACATAGTTTATTAGCCAAAGTGGCTCTAATTTGTTGATTTATTAATTCGCTTAATTTGCCTCCTTGAACATTTCCTCGCTCTGCTGGGAAATTTAAACATGCAGTTACAGAATTATGTTTTATTTTTTAATTGCCATAATTACGCCATTATGATCAGACGTTTTGTATAATGTAGTTTAATCACCGTAATTATGTGTGATTTCTTGTGGTCAGTGCTGTCTTCACTCTTGCTTTAGGAGGTTTTTCCCCTTTTGGATTGAGCAGTAACTTTCTATGGTTGTCAGTGATGGACTCAGTCATTATCAGCTTGCTCAGTATAGCTGAATTTTAGATTGATATGTTAAGTAAACCGATACAATCAATGCATTTGTGTTTCTAAAGCATTAGAAATGTGGCGAGAGTAAATGGGTCATTCTCATGAAATCACTGTAAAACATGTCTGAAATGAATTGATACGCATATTCACAGAGAATGTGAAAATTTTATTTCAATATTAAAGTACACAATGCCTACTATATGGGCAACTATTATATTTTAGAGTTTTTTTTCTGTTCTTATAAAATAATTAATTACCGTGCATTCATTACTGTAACCGGCATCTTTAATTGTCAGGATGCGTTACGGTAATGATTTTTTTTTATTTTTATAAAAGCACAAAAATGATATAATCGTTAAAAACAACCAAGGGGGTCATATAGTAGGCATTGCATACTTTAATATTTAAACAAATTATTTCATATTCTCTGTGAATATGTGCGTCAATTCATTTCGGACATGTTTTATGGCAGTATTTCTGGAGCATAAGGTATAGGAAAATCCGAAACAGATTTTTAATTTGTTTGCATTTGTTTAAATGGATTACTCTACTTGAATAAATTGCCTTTTTAAATATGGATATAGATTTTCATGTATGTGCTTTAGTTTGGCTGTAAAAGAGGAGCCGGAGGATCATGACTTCAGTGCAGAGAAGAGAGGAGCGAAGAGGAAAAGAGCGAAGGATGAGCCCATGGAAGGCCCTTCCACTTCCAGCGCGACATCTTGGTGAGATGCCACGAGACAGAAATGATTTAGCTTCACATTTAACCTTCCTATTTAATTTCACGTTATGTAACTCATTTAATCACAGTCCTCCAAAATCTTTGTTGCGCCCTTCACACCTCTTGTGTTGGTAATTCAGACTCGTGTTTTAAATAGGATGTGTTTAGTGAGGTAAGAAGGACGAGCTCCCTCCATTTTATTCCACACTCCATGAGCTCGCTCTTCCCCTCCGATTCCCTGCAGCACCAAGAAGAAAAAGAGCCGTGGACGGAGAGAGGAAAGCAACACGAGAGCTCCGAAAGAGAAGAAGTTCAAGGAGGGAAGAGAAAAAGTAAACGTCTGCTTTTATTTCCCGGTGCAATCTGTTGGCATCACTAACAATTTTGCCCTGCCATGTTTCTGCGCAGGAATGTTTAAATTCCCCCTTTTTTGTGCCCTCTTTCTCTCTTAATGGCACAGGCTGTGAAGAAAGAGGAGGAAGGAGAGCAGAAAAAGCCAAAGAGGACAAAGGAGGAAATTGAGGAGGCGCGGCAGATGAAGATCAAAAAGAAAGAGGAGGAGGAGCAGAATCGTTGGCGATGGTCGGAAAATGCCCTTTTCAACACACACACACACACTTGCACAAATACTGCAGAGGAAATGGTAGCAATTTCATACATCTTCATACTTTCTCCTTTTCTTCCTGCGCAGGTGGGAGGAGGAGAAGTATGAGGATGGGGTGAAATGGAAGTTTCTGGAACACAAAGGGCCCTATTTCCCCCCCGAATACCAGCCTCTACCAGGCGACATCCACATCTATTATAACGGTCAGTGCGTTGTTAAAGTAGAGCGCCCGAATGTCGGATGTAACCGTCCTCAAAGAGAGCGCGGGCACGCCACTGATGTTTTAGGCTGCTCCAACAGCAGCATAACAATTTTAATTTAGATAATCCATTATCTATTTAAGATCATTCGAGCGTCTCAGGTACTTTCAAGACCGTTCAAAGTGAGTTAAAAGAAAAAGCTCAATAGTGAACTTATCACTCTTCTGACCGATTTCACGTCCTGTAATTGATTTTCTTTTTTCTTTTTTTTTAATGCTCCATCTTCATAACCCTGACAAGTCAGTCACTGCCTAGAAAATTCAGTGACAAGTAGTTCCTGTTTTAAGCACTGCAGGAGCAATGTTGGAATTGTTTTGGATATGGTCTATTTAGTAAGGCAGAACATGGCCACTTTAATACACTGCTTCTCCAGGAAGGTCTGCCAGATATTCACTTGGTGACTGGACAGTGGCTGTTATATCTCTGCTGCCCTCTATCTGCCTGAGCGCTCAGTACCTTGAAGAGATAACAGTAGAAAACCCTGCACCTTCAAGTTTTTGGATCACATATTTTATGTGTGGGAGCCCGAGGAAAGTCACATTTATGGATTTCACAGTATAATCTCACGTGAGAATAGCACAGAAAGGAATGGAAGCTCAGAGGTTGAGGAGGAAAATATAAGACAGGAAAGGGATAAAGGAATTCAATAAACAGTTTCTAAGTAGCAAGAATGGAAAAATAGCTTTTTTTTCTATTGCATCAGTCTTGCCGATTCGTCCTTCAGCTCTCATCCTCTCACGAGACCTTCTCTCTTTAGCCTGGACCGACTGGCCTTGAGCGCAGATCAACTTAGTCATTCAGAGTTCACGCTCCCCATTTTTTTTAACACACACCAGGCCCTGTTTGGCCAAACTATAACGTACACAGAGAGAGATGGCTACTTTAGCATCGGATCAAACGCTGCGGCTGAGGACTTGTCTGGCTGTCGCATATTGGAGGGTTCCGCTTCCCGCAGGACCCTCGGTTCGACCACTTAATCCCTGTGTTTGTTCGTGCTCTGTGTTACAGTCATAGCCGACTCTGCGTAGCGATGTTGAATATAGATCAGTGTCCTTGTCTCCCGGCCTCCCCAAACGCATGGATTAACCTGACAGCTGCTCCCTTTAGGAAGCTGAGGTGGATGTGAGAGCATGTTTGATTTAAATCAAACTCTAATCTCCCCAAGTACCCTCTTCGCTCTGTGTGTATGCTTTAGGACAGCCCTTGATCGTAAGACAAGTTACTATGGTTGCATCCTCATTATTTCCACTGCAACCACTGATGGTGTGTGACACATTTGATTGATCAGCCATGTAATATTAAGTTTCAAATAATGTTTTAGGGAAAGGCAAAGTGCATGCAAAGTCATATACTGTGTGTGTGCGTATTTATCACTGTGTTTACCTGTATTCTATGTGTGTTTTCAGGTAAGACAGTGAAGCTGAGCCTTCCAGCTGAAGAGGTGGCTCTCTTCTTCGCCCAGATGCTGGACCACGAGTATACTACCAAGGATGTTTTCCGTGAGAACTTCTTTAAGGACTGGAGGAAGGTAACGCTACGGGAAGGAAAACTACAGTGGCAGCCACTTAGAATGGCCTCTCCCATTCAGAGGCCTCCTCGGCTGACAGCCAGTTCCCAGCCGGGAGCCAGCTGGCTGGGGTCCCTCCACCTCCTGTTTTGTGAAAGGGTGTGTCTAGTTTCCACTGTAAACATGCCCATTCATTCAAGTACAGGGTGTCACCATGAGATGGTGCTAACTTCACAAAAACACATTCACATTTCAAGTTTTATAAGTCAAACAAACATTAAAAACAATAAAATATTAAAAATCAATAAATAAAAGTCAATAGGTAGGTGGGTCCTGTTGAAATTTTGACACGGATATTATACAAGATTCCTCAAATTAAATGCTTTTGAATTGCTTTTTTTTTTTTTTTTTTTTAATTCAGCACAGATTTATTCTGCCTCTATCTAAGCAGCAGCCACGGGTCCACTGTTATAGGGGGTGAAAGAAGAGGAAGAGAGCAAAGCGAGAGAAGCCATTAAGTCTTTCCTCAATACCCAGTTAACCATCTTCTCCGCCTAGTGAAATGGAAAAAGAAAAGAAAGAAGCGAGATACACAGAGTAGAGATTTGAGACAAGGCGAGCTATAAAGCTCAGCAATCCCCAGAAGCAAAGTCAGAGTAATTGAAGTGTCTGTTGAGCTACTGTAGATGATCCTCTGATGCCTTCCCTCAGTATCAGAAACCGGAAAAGAAGGGCTTCAAGATGGGCGAATAAATGATTTAACATGAAAAGCCATCCCTTTCACCCCCCCCCACACACACACACACACACACTAACACACACACACATCTTTCTTTTCAAGCTACGATTCCCATGCTCTGGGGCCTTTTGAGTCTATATTTACGAATACAGCTGAGCCTTTTCCTGTGATGCGGCAGATTTCTGAAGCTGCTCCATAAAAAAAACAGTAGATTGTCTTTGTGGCTGCTGTGGAAGAAGCCACGGTGTTTTAACTGGAGAAATGCATTAGAAAACTGTTTGGGTAGATGTGAAAACATGTAACGTGTATCAACAATGTCAGCATCTTCAGTGGGGTAGTTCCAGGGGGAAACTGTCTCTTAATGACATCAGTGAGTAGCATCCTGTTCCCCTGTATTCCAGCTTTGATTTGGGAAAATATGTATTTTATGCGTGCATGTTGCGTGCACGGCGGTGTCTGTCAGGGTGTCCTCTACACACAAGATACACCCTGCCAAGCTCTGAGGCATATCATGCGGAATTAATTTTGCGCTGCTTAGTGCTCAATGCACTTGAAAATACGATTTGTGCGAAGGCATTGATATGCTAATCCATACAACTAGCTCCCCTGCATATGAACAAATCCAATTAAACTGTTTTATTATAGCCGGAAAAACCTCTCCTCGCTCTGCTGCCCTCAGTGCCCGCCCACCATTAGATGTCAATCATGCTTAGATGCTCAAAAAGTGACTGTGTGTGCTGTTAGACTCTGCTGAGGTGGCCCTGTGTGTGTCTGCGTCCAGTGGCACTTTATCCCATTATTTTTAGGTATCGTAGTTGTTTTTCTTACTGAAGCATCAGCCCAACGTGTTTGTCTCTGAGCTTGCTTCCACCCAGGGTTTCATTGATGTCGACCTCCATTGAAAGTCTTTGCTTCTACTCACAAAAAATGCACTTAAACATCACACTGCCGTTCCTAGCGATTTGAGGCCCCTGTGTCCCTAAAAACACATTCCAACTTGCCAATATGGTGCTAAATGTTCATGAAAAGGAATAATACAGACAAAACATTTGGAATCCTCTTATGAATTTTTTATGGGTAGGATATAATGATAATTAAACATTTTTGTTTTTGACTTATTGAAGATTTAAAGACCTTTAACACAACATAGGTACAGAAAAGTGGTCAGTGCTAATCCCTGACTGACCAGTTTAAATTCATCCCTTAAATTACCACTGGTCAGACGGTAGCACCCAGAAAGCAGAAGGCCATTTTACTAAAAGTTGGAGTCTTAATTGATCATTTGCAAAATTATGGCAATTCCCACCTCCCTTAATTACTGTAGAATCACAACAAATGCCTTCCAGACGTTCAAATAGTGTGTATTACAGCAGTGTTTTTCAAACTTTTTTGAGCCACGGCACACTTTTTTCATTGAAAAACTCACGAGGCACACCACCAACAAAAAACGTTATAAAATGACACTTTGTAGCCTAATACAGTATATATAATAACAATATAGTCTCTCAATTTATTTATACTCACTCAGTGTGAAACTTGGGCCTGTTTAGATGAACACAAAGCTGATATCCTGGCAGGAATTGAAGAAAGACACACACGAAGCTCTTCCTCAACAGCTCTGTCTCTCTCTGTTTTTAGTTTTTATAGCAGTCAGGCTTGAAAAGCTCACCTCACACAGATACGTCGTGGAAAATGGGAGCAATGTCAAAATAGCTTTGTTTGCCAGAATGGGGAACTCCTTGGCAGCAGTCAACCAAAAACTGTCCAAAGGTAGATCAGCAAAGCTTAGCTTTAAACCACGGTTTTGTTTCAGTTT
>OMKR01062362.1:0-22032 GCA_900302355.1 Cyttopsis rosea
TCTAATATGATATAATATCTAATATGATATAATATCTAACTGATATGATATAATATCTAATATGATATAATATCTAATATGATATAATTTATAATATGATATAATATCTGATATGATATAATATCTAATATGATATAATTTATAATATGATATAATATCTGATATGATATAATATCTAATATGATATAATATCTAACTGATATGATATAATATCTAATATGATATAATATATAATATGATATAATTTATAATATGATATAATATCTGATATGATATAATATCTAACTGATATGATATAATATCTAACTGATATGATATAATATCTAAAATGATATAATATCTGATATGATATATCTAACTGATGTGATATAATATCTGATATGATATAATATCTGATATGATATAATATCTAACTGATATGATATAATATCTAAAATGATATAATATCTGATATGATATATCTAACTGATGTGATATAATATCTGATATGATATAATATCTGATATGATATAATATCTAACTGATGTGATATAATATCTATATGATATAATATCTGATATGATATAATATCTCCAGGATCATATTACTAGTGTGACAGCATCACTAACCCTGATGGATACACACACCTTTCCAGCTCCACAACTGAGATTTACATTGATGTGATGTGTTCAAAATGTTGAGGGGACATGAATTTATTTATTTCAAGATAAGTTTTCACACGATGGACTTAAAATTCTACACTGCGATTCCTGTGTTGTTCAGACATATTGTGGTAGTAATTATGGGAACTTGTTTTCAGATGGCCTTAGCCCTGGCTGACAGGGCTATTGGTGCAATCATTGGATCAACCGTTGCAGATGCTGCGGGTATGGGATCTGGGAATTTACTTGTTTTACTATTACATTACTACCAATGAATGACTTTACTACAACTTTAGTACTATTTAATTCATTTTTAAGACAAATTATGTAATTTTTCACTGTGGGGATATGCATATAATGTCTTCTGTATAAAAAAAAACCACATGTGTTAAGTAAAACGTAAAGTAGATTATAGGTTCCCTGATATAATACTTATTGGGATTGTAATAACGTGAGCAATCCTCCCCCTGCAGCACAGCCCCTCCACTGGGTGTATGACCTGCAGAAGCTGAAAGGCCTCCTGGGCCAGTATCCCCATCCAGAGTTTCGTCCTGAGTCTGCCAATCCATTCTACAGGCGGGAGACGGGGAAGCAGAGTTGCTATGGAGACCAGGCATACGTCCTGCTGGAGTCCCTGTCGGAATGTGGAGGTACTGTAGGCTACGATTAAATCACTCCATTACGAGTTTAGATGTTTGAGAAAGAGGAACAATGAAGATTCTCCCAGAGCTGATATTTCTGTTGAATATGTTCTGGGCCTAAATTTCATCTCTACTAATTTACACTTTGGTCCTTCTATTGTGGCATTTTACCTGAGACCCTCTTTTACCGTTAGGATGCTGTTGACTTAAACTTGCTGGTTTGCACACCAACCCAGGAACCAAAGTTTTTTTGTTTTTGTTTTTTATTGGGGTGCACTGAGGACAGTCCGCCCCGGCCGAGGGTCACGCCGGGGGCGAGGTAGGTGGACGGGGAAGGTGGCGCGCAGCGAGTCCGAGTCCGATACGGCGGTTGCCGGTGCTCCATTGGCTCATGTGTTCGACCAATCAACGTATGCTTACGTCTGGACCAATCACTGTGCACTTATGTCACTCATGGCTCCTCTTGCTCTGGAAAGTACTTACCCTGGAGTAGGATCCTAAAAAAGTCCCTCAAAACAGGATTCTAAGAACTACAATCGTTCCTAGTTCCTGCAGTGCGGACACAAAAAAAGCTTCTAAGAACCTAAAAACGTTCCTACGTTGCGAAAACGCCTAATTTCAGAACTAAGTTTATTTCTGCACCTACGCTTTGGTCGTTGTATTGTAGCATTTTACCCGAGACACTCCTTTACCGTTAGGGTGCTGTTGACTTCAACTTGCTGTTTGCACAACAGCCCAGGAACCAAAGTTCAGGTTCAGGTTTATTTTAATAGCTTTGGTGAGTAACAAAATGTTTATTTGTGTTACTAGAACGTGCGTGATAGTCAGATTCACAGAGTATGGTTGGTCTCAGGATATCGTACTGTTATTAAAGCTCTTGTTCTTTCTTCCCACTCGACCAGGTCTAAATGTTGATGATTTGAAGAAACGCACATTGATATACTTTGGCCCTGGGTCCGAGTATGACACACCTATCAATGATCCTTACAGAGAAAAAGGAGGTAAGAAATCCTCGCAAAACAGAGGATGGGAACATATTTACCAAGTCAACAACAGAATATTATAGCAGAATACCAACACATTAAAATAGAATATATCACATACTAACACAGAAAATAAGAGCCATGACCACAAAATGTTCTGCCTTAAACTGTAAAACATGAGATAAAGAAATGTTTATCAGTAAGCAAAATTATATTTCCAAACTAGGGCCAAGGCCACAACTGCCAATTGAGGGACCCTGGAGACAGGGGAGTTTGAAGAGCTTTCTCAAGAACATGGATGCAGGAAAAGAGGAGACAGGTAAAACGTTGTTACTCAAACATAACCATGATCATTTGCTAATGTATTAGTATTTTTCTCAAGCCACATATTTCTACCCTTTAGGTTGTGACACAGACTGCCAGATGGACGGGATCACAAGGCTGGCTCCTATCGTGGCTTTCTACGCGGGGAAGCCCGACATGCTGGTAAAGGTTGAGGACGCCGTCCGCGTCACCCAGAATAACGATGCATGCGTGGCTGAGACGCTTGCAGCCGCAAGGTTGGTTCACGGAGGCAATTCAGTAGGCAATTCAAAACACTGATCACTAGTGATTATTATTTAGTCGTTTATAAGTGTATAATCTGCATCTCAGAGCATTACTAAAAAATTACAAAATAGCGTTTAATTTGTCCTTGTTAATTGTTGTTAAACCTTAACTAATTTGCACAACACAGAATTATAATTTCAAAGACAAAATGGAACTATTCCTCTATGACAATGCTAAACAGAAACACATCTCGAGTAAACCAATACCAAACCAAAAAGCAAATGCATTTTACATTTTTCATGGCATTTCATAAACATTCCACAATTATAAAACAGTATAAATAAACTATCAATAAACTGAATCCAGTGTGAGGTAGATAGAGCTGAGCTGACAACTGATAAAACCACGGAGTTCCATTAATTAAACCGCTTATGTAAAGAACATAACCAAGGCCTGCAGCAACCTGGGTTTGAATCCAGCCTGCAGTCGTTTGCTGTGTGTCTCTCCCTCTCTCTACCCCCTATTTGCTCTCTACAATAAAAGAGAACGTAACCCCTGTTAATTTTACTCAGGCCTTTAGAGAGTAGTGTTTCCAAGATATGCTGTATTTTTATCTTTTGCCTCCGCTTGCTTTGTGTATGTGTATATTTTTGCTGTTTTTGTTGTCTTTTCCTGTGAAGTGGATTGAGCTGCGCATGTATGAAATGTTCTATACAAATGAAATTGATTTGACTTGACTTGTAAGTGCTGATGGGAGCATTGAGGTCGCCACCAGAATCCGTAACAGAGTACACACGGAATTGCTTTCCAGGATTTTGGAGTATTTTATCCTGAATGGAGCTGATCCAAAAGCGCTGGACGCGGTGCTTGACCAGCTCAGTGACCCCAACAGAAAACAGCCCCAGGAGCTGGACAAAGCTGTGGTTGGTATGTGAGGCACGCGGCTCTGGCGCTTCACTGACATCGCACATATGTCACAGGCATTCAGGGATTTTCTTTTGTTTTGGATGGTCTTTAACATTAACATTGTAGCGTGTTATATGTATCAATTGACTGGGACCTCTAACTCTATCTTTGAACTAAATTCTTTAAATCAATTCTTGTTTTTGTTTTTAGGGCACATCCACCAGGTGAAGGAGAATTTATCCAAGACTCCCCAGGATCTTATTCCTGCTGTGTTTGCAAACACATGAGGTATAATATAAGTCACTTGACAATAGTAGCACTACTTCCTTGATAACAAAACTGTTTTCTTTCAAGCGCAAGTAGCAATTGCAGAACACCATAGTAGGGAAAATGCATATTGGATATTTCCTAATTTCAACCACGCCCCAACATTATGTTGCTACAGGTTTGCCCGGTGCTTTCCAAGCAGCTCTGCACGGTGTCCTGACAGCCACACACTATGAACAGGCTGTGAGGGACACCATGAGCTGTGGGGGATGCACCTGCAGCAGAAGCTGCTTCATTGGGGCCTGTATTGGCGCTCAGGTGTGTGTGTGTGTGTCATCGATTTAAATCCTCATCTTTAAAATGTATTTAAAACAGCCATTTTACTCTTACTTGATAATAATAAAAATAACAATAATAATAATAACAATAATTTCACTACTAGGGTAGGTAGTAAAATTTGTGAAGGTAATAGTGAGAATTAATCGTCAATGACATTTAATAAAACCTGTTTCTTTATGATTGTTAAATGCGCTATTTATTCTAAAAAGGTGTAATTCTTGCCATGAAATTACTTATTTTAATTTCTTTCTTTGTCTTGGAAAAAAAATTACATTATTTGTACAGCATAGTAACACAGTTTGTTTAATGTGGGGATGTGGTACTATAGAGAGAATATCGAGTATAATTATAATCCCAGCAGCGTATGATAACTAATGAAATATTTGCTCTTGATCATCCTAGGTTGGTCTTCAGGGAATCCCGTCTTCCTGGAGGACCAAGACCCTTCGATATGACTCCCTGCTGGAGCATGCCAACAAGATCGCGGAACAACACCAGTAGAAAGACACGTGTCCAGTGTCAGACTGTGTAACGCCCTGTTGATCTTTAACAAAGCAGTAAATGACGGTTCCTGCCTAAACTATGACACGACAGGAGTCCGATGTATTTGTTTCTGTTGAAGAGCGACACGTGCCGGAACACAATAAACCTTTTCAAATAACATCCTGGATTTGGGTGATTTCACAGTTAAATTTCAGTTTTTCATCTGGGACTGTAGAGTAAAGCGACCTCAACTGATAAATGAGTTTTATTATTATTATTATTAATAGCTTCATTCGATTTTCTAATTTTGGAAAATATCTCGATTCACTCAC
Organism: Cyttopsis rosea; assembly: GCA_900302355.1. Lineage (NCBI taxonomy): Eukaryota > Metazoa > Chordata > Actinopteri > Zeiformes > Parazenidae > Cyttopsis > Cyttopsis rosea. The sequence goes on from OMKR01062362.1 coordinate 5,142, forward strand.
TCACTGCGACTACAAATCATAGCGTCCACTGTGTGTTGGACGTGTATATACTGTGTAGAGCTGCAACTAACGATCATTTTCATGATAGATTAATCTGTCAGATTATTTTCTCGATTTATCGATTTGTCATTTTGTCCATAAAATGTCAGAAAACGCTGAGAGACGTCGATCACCATTTCCCAAAAAGCCCGAGGCGATGTCCTCAAATGTCAAATATTCAGTTTACCGTCACACAGGACTAAAGAAAGCAGAAAATATTCACATTTAAAAAACTGGAATCAGAGAATTTGGAAATAAAAAATAAAAAATAAAAAATCTTTAAAAAATGACTCAAAGCAATTAATCAATTATCAAAATAGTTGGCGATTAATTTAATAATTGGCAATTAATCGACTAATCGTTGCAGCTCTAATACTGTGTATGTATACAGTGGGTGAAAGTAACAGTGCAAGTGCTTGTTGTTTTTACATTTATTGTAACCAGCACTTTATTCAATATTATAGGGCCTGTTATATCAGTGATATGAGAAGTACTTTTACTTTTATGCTTTTACTTCAAATAAATGCTAATGTGGTATTTCGCGGTTAGCTATTACACTTTGCCTGTTGGCGCTGCGCCCAAACGAAGATTGTCCCACAGCGGTTCCCGTAGTTCCACCTGACGAAACGACACCGTCTGGAACAGTTGTCAAGCATGGCGGCCAAAGGAGGAAAACAGAGCCGCTCGGGAGCGGGACTTTCTGGCAGAAAGGGAGCAGGGGAGCCGGAGGAAGAGGAGCAGCCGCTGCAGGCCGTCCTCGTAGCGGACAGCTTCAACCGGAGGTTTTTCCCCATCACCAAAGACCAGCCCAGGGTGAGCGGTCCTGCTAGCTGTGATGCTAACGCTAACGCTAGCCGCAGCAGACCGGCACAGACGCTACAACAACAACAACAACAACAACAACACACACACACGCGGGGGTTAGACGTGCGGCTCTTTTCCGCTCATTTAACGTGGAGGTCCTTTGACCGCAGCGTGACCACTTGTTAATGTTTACAGGCGTTACTTCCACTGGGCAACGTCGCTATGATCGACTACACCTTGGAATATCTGACCTCAACCGGGGTGCAAGAAACATTCGTCTTCTGCTGCTGGATGTCTCATAAAATCAAGGAGCACTTGCTGTGAGTCCTCTGTTTGCCGGCGTCCCATAGGCTGTGGACTATAATCTCATAATTTCATAATGTCACTGCTTTCCCAGGCACTGCCCCCCTTTCCTTCTGATAAACTGCATTTTTTAAATTTTTTTGATCTTTCTGTCTTGACAGGAAATCCAAATGGTGTCGCCCCACCTCTCCCAACGCGGTGCACATCATCACGTCAGACCTCTACCGTTCGCTCGGCGACGTGCTCAGGGACGTGGATGCCAAGTCCCTCGTGCGCTCAGACTTTGTGCTGGTGTACGGGGACGTCGTGTCCAATGTTGACGTCAGCCAGGCCCTGCAGGAGCACCGGTGAGCCGGGTTTGGAAAATAATTTGCGATTCGGCGCGAAATTCCTTTTCCGTTGGCCCTTTTGTCTGGCACGTATGAGAAGGGATTCTCACCCTTCCTATGCAGTATGTTGTGCTTGTTTTGTCCAAAGCGTATGAACGTACTGATCAAATTTCTAGGCATCGGCGAAAGGCGGACAAGAACATCTCGGTGATGACGATGATCTTTAAGGAGTCATCGCCAGGTCACAAGTCCCGCTGTGAGGAGGATGACATCATCATCGCTATGGACAGCAAGAGCCAGCGGGTCTTGCACTACCAGAAGACACAGGGGCTGAAGAAGTTACAGTTCCCCATGGTAGCTAACCAACTGACTATTTATTTACTTTAGAAGTGTCTTAATTAATCTTTGACGGATCCTTTAATATGTGGGATGAACAGTGAGACTTTACTTGACCAGTGACGGTTGTTCTTCTGTCAACTATGCAGAACATTTTCCACAGTGGAAGTGATGAGTTTGAAATCAGACATGACCTCCTGGACTGCCACATCAGTATCTGCTCTCCACAGGTCAGAGCCCTACGCAATGACTTACCTACTCAATGCATTTTTTTTATGTGTTTTGTCAGTTTCTTCAACAAAATGTTTACATTCTTCAGGTTGCCGAGCTCTTCACTGACAACTTCGACTACCAAACTAGAAACGACTTTGTCAGAGGGATTTTGGTCAATGAAGAGGTATGGTTGACAAATTAACACTAACTTGTTGATGTGAATGTCTTTTTTTTGCTGTTGATTGCTTAAACTATAACACCCGTCTGTGTTTAATGTTATTTAATACCATCTTCTCTTCCTAGATCCTGGGAAACCAGATACACATGCATGTCACAAAGGACGGCTACGGCGCCCGAGTCTCCAACTTGCTCATGTACGACTCGGTGTCTTCTGACCTCATACGTCGGTGGATGTATCCCCTCACCCCGGAGGCCAACTTCACCGATCAGAAGGGGCCAGGGTGCACACACTCTCGCCACAACGTCTATCGCTGCTCCGGTGTCAGCCTGGGCCATGGCAGCCAGATGGAGGAGAACGTCCTGATTGGCCGCGACACCATCATCGGCGCCAACTGTCACATTTCCAACAGTGTTATTGGAAATAATTGCATCATAGGTAGTTGCCCACAACCATTTTCTCCTCTGAGCACCAGGAGGTGTGTATGTGGAAAAACAAAATGCTAAATGTTCAGTAACCACCTACCTTCCATATATCAACAGGTGACAATGTAACCCTGGACCGTGCCTACATCTGGAATAATGTGCATATTGCTAACAAGGTAGCAATAATCCAGTCTGTGGTCTGCGACAAGACTGACATCAAAGAGGATGTCAGGCTAAATAAACAGTGTGTTCTGGCATATAATGTAAGTATGTGTAATATACCCAACTATACCTGCTTTTCATGAATGTATAAAAGATTAGATTACCTTGAACTTGACATGCCAAAGAAAATAACACTAAGACACACCGTTTCTAGGTTGTTATCGGACCAAACATCTGTCTCCCAGAAGGCACTGTGGTGTCCATGCACCACCCAGAGGAAGAAGAAGAGGAGGATGACGACGAGTTCTTGAGTGACGATGCTGAAGTCGGTCAGAGTAAAGACAAAGCCAAACAGAAAGGTGCGTGTGATGACGTCACGTTCAAAATGTCATGGCTTGATTCCCTGTTAGCTCAATCCTTTCTCCTCTCCCTCAGCATTTAACCCGGCAGAAGTAGGCAGAGAGGGAAAGGGCTACATCTGGAAGGCCAGCAGTCTAGATGACACAGAAGATGAAGAGCTGTCTCAGTGTCTCTGGGGTGAGACGGGACCTAATTTTGTTTCTCATGGTTCTATCCTCCTAAACTTTAGCGAACACAATGTGGCCATATTAAAATTAACACTGCAGCCTGGGTTCGTCTCATTCTCCAGGGCTGGTGCTGAACCCCGACCCTGAGAGCGACAGTGAGGCCAGTGAGCATGACGACACTGACGACCTGGTCATCCCGTCACCTGAAATGGAAGACATCAAAGGTGAGGCCAGTTTATGCCGTTTGTGAGTGGTTTAATGTTGGAAACACATGGTTGTGATCACCTGCCCAGGGTCACCTGCCCCCCCCTCCCCTAACTGTTCCATATAAACATGTCACAAGAGATGGTTGTTGGATTGCCCACTCTTCCCATCCATTAAAAAATATATTGTTATGGTTGGGTATCCCTGTGTCCCACAGTGGAGATGTGTCTTGGGAGTCTCCTCCCGACTCCTGTGTCTCCTTTTCCCTGAACAGTGTTCCAGATGGAGGTCCTGGGGACTCTGCAGAGAGGGTTGGAGGAAAACATCGGCTGTGACAACCTTGTGCTAGAGATCAACTCTCTGAAGTAAGAAACAACTTCATTCAACTTCACTATTACCTTTTTAATAATGTCAATTGATTTGGAAAGCTCATTGTGCATCTTAGGCCCCTTTTCCGCCAACGCAAATCTGGTCCGCAAACCGGAAAAAGCAATCAATTGGAGGCTGCAAACCCCCGTTTAGGAACCCATGCCTTAAATGATGTTACAATTAATAAAATTAAAACCAAACAAGATCCAAATCCAGTCTATCCTACTGCAGTATCTAAATTGTTAGTTATCCACCCAATTGCCAGTCACCCATAGTAATACATGAAAACATGAAATAAATCCAGACATTGGGATAACAATGTCTAACTCTGGGTGTCGCCTCATTGTCTTTCAGGAGGGATTGTCTTGTGTCTAGTTGGATTGATATTCTTGCTGTTGCAGGTATGCCTACAATATCACCCTGAAGGAGGTGATGCAGATCCTGACCAGGGTGGTGCTGGAATTCCCGTTCCAACAACAGGGGCTGCACCTCACCACACCCCAATATGCTACTCTCCTTGTGCCGGTGAGTGAGCCCACAGTCTGGAAATTATCTTTGGGATGCAGAAGGAGATTCGTATACAATGTCCTGTATTTTTGCTTGTTGTTCTCAGCTGCTGAAGACGTGGGCACCGGTCTTTAAGAACTATGTGAAGAGAGCACAGGACCATTTGGATTGTCTGTCGGCCTTTGAGGAATTCTTCTTGGAGCATGAGAGCCACTGGGGCGCCATGATCAAGGTCAGGGTCAATAAAGACCAGAGCTGCCTCCAAAATCACTTACTACATACAACTTATGTTTCTTGCACAACCACTGTACTTGGAGTGTGTGAGTAAAAACCAAAATTATATAGCCGTCCTTTCAGCACCGTACAGGACGACACTTACTTCAACAATAACTTCCGCCGCTTTAGACTGACCTGCCCCCCGCCATTGTTGTTGTCGTGGCGAAGCAGCGTTATCACAATGGATTGTGGGATACGCTTGCCAGCATATTGTCCCGTGTTTGCTGTTTGCTACAATATTTCACCGGCTGTTGTATGTGATCCTGGTGCCTTTCACATAGTATTTGATGCATACTAAGGTTTAAACAAAACTGTTAAAAAAATAATCTTAGAACAAATAAGACCAGGTTGAAAAGCATGGTGTTGGATATCCGTCTGCAGGTGATCACTGAGCTTTATCCTGTGAACTATCCAGGTCTTAATGAACATGTACCAGCTGGAGATCCTGGGGGAGGAGATCATCCTACGCTGGTTCTCCCAGGGAGCAACCACTGACAAGAGCCGACAACTGCGTAAGAACCAGGGGGTAGGTACTGGATGTTTGTTTACATGGTTTTGTCTGACGTTGTAAGTGAACCATGGGATCTGCATAAAAATATTTGTATAGAACATACAGTAGTGGTTTCCATCTTGATTTTACCCCACCCTTTTTTGTAAACTTTCACTTATTTATTTCTGACCTTTATGGTTCATTGAAATCCGTACAGTAGCTGCGCCATATACAATTGTTCACTCAACTTATTATGGAGTAGTTCCAGGAAACTGCCCCACGCGTCCCCTATCCACTCTGTTTAGCCACAACAGCATATGAGCAGAAATGCCTAAATGAAAATATCAGTCTGTGTTTATTGTGAAAATACTGGTCATATTAATGCTAGATCTGTTAATATTTTACATTTTCCTTTGTCATTTTCAATTCCTCTTAACTAACTCATTCTTTAGAGAATCCCTTCTTGATTCCTACTGTATAAATCGTCAGGGGTTATAAAACCACTTACAAATGTTGTAACATGTTGGTAGTTGTTTGACTCTTGGTCACTTTTATTTTTATGAATCGCTTTAGTTTAGTAGAAATTAGTTATTTTGTTGTGATTGACAGCACACCTAAAGGGCCACAAAGGCTGTCTCACCCAGATGTCTATCTTTTTAATTGGAATGCATTTGTTATAATACAGTTGAATTGCCTTTTTATTCATTTTTATCAGCTCCAGAAGTTCATTCAGTGGCTAGAGGAGGCAGAAGAGTCATCGGAAGAAGAAGGAAACTGACAAAAGAGTACCCCTGAGAGAGGATGAAAACCTAAACATGGGACTGGTTAGTTCATCACAGAGGCTGGTCTGAGTCTCTTTTGGAAGGTCTTCGATCCTCCATAACAATGTACCATCACCAATCTGCATCATTGTCTCCCCTGTACAGTACAAGATGCAATATATCAAGTAGTGCTGTGTCACAGAGGGCTGTGTGCTATGAATGTAAACATTCAAATAAAGAGGATTTTATCCTGGGTACTTTGGAAAATGTCGTATTTTTTTCTTTTTTTACAATCTCAGCTCAGTTCACTTCAATCACAAATCAGTAATATTTTACGATAATATTTTCACTTGTGCAAATTGTCAATGACATTACTATACAATTGTTCCATTTTTAAAACCACCAAAAATATTGCGTGTTCAAGGAATGAGATATTGCTGCTACCTGTTTAGCCATTGAGGTTTGTTTTATTGGGCTTCATAACGAAACCATCACATTTAAGACATGAACAGTGCTTGTTGTGTCCCTTTTGAGCGGCAACCTGATGTAATTGCCAATTACATTAAAACTAATACAAATAGAAAGTAGAAGGAAAATAAATATATGAAAAACAATGTCAATTTAAACACTGCTTCTCATCGTTAAAAGGAGGAATTATACCATAGTTGATTACAAAAATAGGGTGAAACTGATTCTTTCACATTTATAGGACAGTGGCTGAGAGAAAAGTTGTTTCCATTTTGGCCCCTATGCAGCCATGCGATGCAGTAACATAATCCTTGTTTTCCCAAAGCCTGCAAAGCACAGCACATATTTTATAGGTGGCACATACAAAATATTCGTATATTTGGCACTTATCAGTTTGATCTGCCATCCCGCTTTTTGACGAAGCTATAGATAGCTCCAACCAAAATTGAAGTTCCTGTGATTCCACAGACTGCCGCTACTGACTTCCACATGGTGGCTATGCTCTCATGCCTTGACATGTAGCTCTTGTAGTCTGTGGGCACCAGGATATAAGGGCGGCCATCCTGAGGGGCCTGCAATCTCATCACCTTGCCCCCTTCCAGGACAATTTCCCCAAAGCCGGTCACAGTGGTCCCCACTCGCAGAAGCTCCTCATTCTCTTCTTGTGCCACAGGTTTCTCACCACTCAGGCCCTCTAGCACCACATTTGCCAGACACTCCTCAGCATATCTAACTCGGTGATGAACGCGCTCCAGGTACCAACCAGAGGCCTCCATGGGGTTCTGAACCTTCACATAGAGGTCACTGGTGAAGGCCCCTGGAGACACTAGACTGAAAGGTACTGTGTTGTTGGTCTCCTTCCTGTTTGTCCTCCGTGAGTTCCTGAAAGTGGAATCATGGGCATATTGTTAATAGCATGGCAAGGTACGGAATTTTTAGTTCCCCGTTTCTACAATTGCAGTGATTTTATTTTCTGCTGACATACCATGTTCTTGTAAGTGAGTTCCAGTATTTCCAATGCTCCTCTATTGATATCTTCTGAATTACACCGAAGCATCGTGGGACAAACTGGCTTGCCAGTGGCTCCCCATCTGACAGGATACGCCCTTAAAACAAATTGGTACAAATCTGTGTTACATGAATATTTGTTTGGTTCACTTTTGAAATTTGTGGCAATTCATGAGATCATCTGTAATGGGTGGATTACACAACAAATCCTAGAATTCCATTCAAATCTCCAACATCTGGGTTTACACTTGCCTGCGCTCTCAGGCAAGTGTAAACCCACTTTCAGAAAAATGGACCCCGCCACCAACAATGCAAACGACATAGAGGACTTGAACGGTTTCTTATAATGTGATGGCTTATCAAAAGGTTCAGTGTGTAGAATTTAGTCGCGGCTAGCGGAACGGACTTGGCAGAAATGGAAAATGGAATATAATATTCATAAGTATGTTTCAATTAGTGTATAATCCCATGAAAATAAGAATCGTGTTTTCGTTACCTTAGAATGAGTCGCTTATATCTACATAAGGAGCGGGAGCCCTTCCACGGAGGCCGCCATGTTGCACCGCCATGTTTCTACAGTAGCCCAGAACGGACAAACCAAACACTGGCTCTAGAGAGGGACTATAGAGCGGCCACCTTAGCTTCTTCTACGAGGGGAATTCAATTAGTTGCAATCTGCAACCTCACCACTAGATGTCGCTAAATCCCACACACTGCAACTTTTAAGTATTAAATTCAGTGACCAAACGTTAAAACCTGTATATGCACCTTCCACAGCAGCATAGAGTAACCGCTTGTGACTTGACGTGTTGAGTAATCTGACCAAATGCTCGTCTGGCCTGAACAATGGTACTTTCTAAAACAAGGAAACAAGGAAAACCTTCAGATTACATAGTCATAAAAAATATATATTCAGAAAAGCAAGTCATTTATGTTCAGGAACTGAGCGCCTGCATGCCTTCAGTGTTTGCAACTTCTCTTTCTTTTCCTGGTACAAGTGGTAAAACAAGCCTGAGAACACAAAGCTGGATCCCACAGCAATGAAAACCAAGGGGTTTGGAAGGTCGCTCATTGTTTCCCTAAAGACACAAAAACAACACGAAAGGTTGGACAATAAAACAACCGAATTAAACAAATATTGAATATACAATTAACTTTGGGTTATGATCAGGGTTGTCTGCGTCTGAGTGTTTAAGGTTATTATTATAATTTTTTTTTTAAAGAATCGTTAAGATCATGCTTATATGATCATTTACATTGTTATCACCTCTGTTTATATTTACCTGGAATAACTACTCGACACTCCGCACCTGTATGTCACGAGAAATCGAAACCAAAGCGGGTTGGGGAGTATCACTTCCGCGTTTTCGCTGCTGACGTCACGCACGTGTTAGCCAATAGGAGAGAGGGAGCAAGCTTCATCCGCTTGTTCGCCAGAGGGCAGCAATGCCATCCGTGGGAGGAATGCTGAACATTTCCCCCCGAATATGCTTCAACTATCTGTAAACCGGGATGATATAATCAAGCCTATCAGTAGCCAGTTTCAACAGATACAATATATAAGCATTGTAACGGTATTGTCTAATAGCATCATTGAATAAATACCTGACAGAGCGGGGTAAGATGAGCCATTTTTACTTATGTTGATCCGAGTTGGTAGGTAAATTAAAGGTGCAGTGTAGTGCAGCAACTAACTGAATTCCCCTCCATGTAGGAGAAGCTACTGTAGCCGCGAAACTTGCGAAAAATTCCAAAGTCGCTCTCTAGAGCCAGTGTTTGGTTTGGCCGTTCTGGGCTACTGTAGCAACATGGCGGTGCAAGATGTCGGCGTCCGTGGAAGGGGCTCCAGCCCCCATGGAGATATAAACGGCGAAATCTAAGGTAACAAAAACACAACAATTCTTCTTTTCATGGGATTAGACACTAGTTAAAACATACTTATGAATGTTTTATTCCATTTCTGTCAATCCGTTCCGCAAAATGCCACTAAATTCTACACACTGCACCTTTAAGCCATCTGAGGGTAAATTGACCATGTGACTTTTTAAGTTTAAACCTGAGCATAATTTTAAAAAATAATAATTTACCTTTTTTTTTTAAAAGTAATTTAATAATACATTTTCCTTTTCCAAATAGTCTTATTTATTTTCTTAAAGCTAACTTAAACAACATAAAACCAACCAAATTAAGTTTAATATTCAGAACCTTATGGAAGCCCGTTTCCAAGTTTGCTTCATTGCGACTTTATTTCTCACAATTCTCACAATTCTCACATTATTTCTTGCAATTCTGACTTTTGTTCTCACAATTCAGAGTTTTTTTTTTCCATAATTATGATTATTTTTTTAGCCAATCAGGCAGCATCACCTCCTCTGCAGTATGTTAGCCAGAAAGCTTTACAAGTCAGAATTGTGAGGCAAAAAAAGTCAAGAGAAATAAAGTCGCAATTAAGCAAACAAAAGCAGTGCCCCATGGCCGGCCGCGAAAGAGTCCAGACCGGAGTTCGGGCCGAACCGGGCCACCGCACACCTCCCGCCACCCGGTTTTCCGCCGGTAGAGGAAGACGCCATCAACCGTGGCGCAACCTACCACCGCTCTCCCCCGGGCGCCCCCGTTACGGATGGAAGACGCTGCCGCTGGTCCTGCCCCACCGGGCCCTCCCCCACGCAGGACGGTGAAGCTAACACACTACAACGGTGAGGTGGCACCGGATACTTACTTCATTCACAAGTCCAGCTGGCTGCGCAGGCTAATGAGTGGACGGCAGAAGAGACGGTGGTCCATGTGGCCCTGGGCCTCGAAGGAAAAGCGCTGCAAGTCCTCGCAGACCTGCAGCCGGTGGAGCGATTTATCTGGCGCTCGCTCGAACAGGCCACCCGCCACCAATTTGGCCGCTGCACCTACGACGACGACGCCCGGGACAAGCTCGCCAGCTGGGAGAGGGAAGACAGAGAGAGTCTGGAAGCATACGCCGCCAACCTGCTGTGGTGCGCACGTCGCGGCCACCCCACATTCGATGCGGTCACGCAGGAGGAACTCGTGCTCCAGGCTTTCAACCGTGGCCTCCGCCCGGAACAGCTGCGCAAACACATCCGCCTCTATACGCCTAGAATGCCATGTCCGAAGCGGAGCGGCCCGAGCACGTCCTCTGCCCCCAGGGACGGGCCGTGAACGAGAAGCGCCGAGTCTGGTGCGTGGAAAACACCAACAGCGATGGGGAGACGACTCGCCAGGCCACCCCCCGCCAACCACAGGCCGCAGGTGTGACACGTGTAAAGAAGGGCCCTGTGTGTCAGTCTCACGCCCCCCTCAAGCAGTACCAGGTGGGGTTTCCCATGGAGAGGGTGGGCGTGGACATCCTGGGCCTGGGGAACCGCTACGTCCTTGTGGCCATGGACTATTTTACAAAGTGGCCCGAGGCGTACGCGGTTCCCAACCAGACCACCACCACGATGGCAGAGCATCTGGTCAGCCAGATGTTCTGCCGTTTTGGGGCACCGGAGGAGCTCCACAGCGACCAGGGGAGGAACTTTGAGGCTGCAGTCTTTGGTGAAGTCTGCAGGCGGCTTGGGGTCAAGAAAACCCGCACGACACCTCTCCATCCCCAGAGTGATGGACTGGTGGAGAGGTTCAACCGGACCCTGGCCACCCAGTTGGCCATTTTGACCAGCCACCGGCAGAAGGACTGGGACCTCCATCTGCCTCTGGTCCTGTGGGCATATCGGACGTCGGTGCAGGAGTCCTCCCAGTGCACGCCATGAGCGCGTCATGCTCGGGCATGAGCTGAGGACTCCGGTGCAGATTAACAATAAAAATGCAAATAACCTGTCAATAAGTTGTCATAACTCTTACAATGTGTGCAAACGCGAATAAACTTACAGATTCTGCTTCCTCAAGGGCAATAACGAGGTTGGATGGAAGGAGATGTGGTGTTAGTCTGTGGTTTTAGTCCGACTGGCGGTCTTACCTTCCCATCGTCGCTGGGAAAGGTTTTTGTAACGAGGCCCGTGGTTCTTCTTGGCTTGGTTGTCCCGCAATAGGACAACATCCCCTTCCTGCATGTTTGGCCTTTCGTTTCTCCAGATGCGGCATCCCTGCAGGTCGCCGAGTCTGGGGTTGGACTGGGCCAACATGTCTTGGATTCTTTTTAGCACCCAACTGTTAGCATCGTACTTGAAGGACTCTTCGTTCACGATGTTGTGGAAGGTTTCGTCCTCGACTGAGGGTGCGAGTTTGTCATCATCAGCTTCCTCGGGAACCGGGGGATTCGACTCCAAACGGGGAGGTATGATTGCGCTGTCGTTGTCTGCAAACTCCTCTTCTGGTAGAGGCGTTGAAGAAGGGTCAGGGTTCAGGGCCCATGGAGGAATGGATTTAACTTTAACTACACAAGATAAGTTAGCCTTTACTGACCTACTGAATCGTGTAATTTCCTGCACACCCTCCCTGCTAAACAAACCCTTCTCTTTCCAGTTGTTTCTTTCTGCCAATTCTAATGCCAGCTCACAGCATTTCTTTGGAGTAAGGCTATGGAACAGCCAGCTTTTTGATGTGGTCTGCAAGGTCCTTCTCCACCTCCCCTGTGAAGACCCTCTTTGCTTCTGCTGTTCCACTGTACCCTCCTGTTTTTACTTCCTTTACCTTTTTTATGTACCCCCGCAAGGTTGACCTCTCAATATTTCTGTCTTTTGCCACAGATCCGATGGATTTTCCACCCTTGACATCAGTGGCTGCTCTCTCCATCTCTTCAAGGGGTGTTGAGCCGCAGTTGGTTCTTCTCTTGTAGGTTCTTGGCATGATACTGTAGCTTTTATACAATGTTTAACATATAATAAACCAAACCAGTTACCACACTGAACCGAGTTTAACAATTCAGGATAATCTTTAGCTAAATGATTCACATGGTTTTATACGTTGGCAAATCACCAACATGTATAATTCACATTTTTAGACCTGGACAAATTTGCTTTGACATAACAGTCATTATACCGTACATGACATGCAGAAAATTAACTTTTAAATTTATCACATTGACAACAACTGTGCGCCGTTGCCTGGAAACAGGGGGTGGGTCAACTTACCGACACTCAAAGATCTCTTGACATTATGTTGGAATTACGCCATCATAGCCGTTATAGCCACCAGACTCGATTCAAAAATGTTCTCCCGTTTTCAGGGGAATGATCCCTCCTTGGGTCGATGGGTTAGCCTTGGACATTATGATCCACCTTCCTCAAAACTGTAATTCTGTTGATTTTATTTTGGGGGGGGGAATGAAAGGAAAGCGCCAACAGGGCCTATCGAAGAGCAGGGCAGATGAACAGTACAGATGAGCGTTGAGAGATTTCTTTTTTTCCCTTTCAGACATTCCCATGCTCAACGTGTGTTTAACAGTGTTTAGATTGTCATTTATTCCTAGTGAATGAAGGATAGCTGCTTTCAAAGATCCCCCCCCCCCACACACACACACACACACACCCACCCACTCACCCTCCTTTCGTTCTTCACCATCTTGTCCTTGACTGTGCATTGTGACCACACTCATGTTCGGTACAAAATGATGACGCTAACTTTTGAATTTGTACGTAGGTGGAAGCAGCAGTGAAAGAGTGAACGAGTAGGGCCACCCTCTTCCTTTCCCAACAGATACAATTCTTCTTGAAATGCTGTCATAAAATCCCAAACTGTGTGTGGGATATTGCACCATTATTCAAGAAGAAAAGCCCCCAGTTCTTTGAGGGATGAAGGAGGTCAAGGTGATTGGGCAGGTTCATGAAACTACTCTTGAATTTGTTTAGCGGTGTGTTTGGGGACATTATCAATCTTGTACGTTACAGATGCCTCTACCTCAGGGTCTCAGGGTTGGCAACAGACATTAAGGGGTGAAGGCATCCTTCGGCTTTCTCCAAATGTGAATGTAGAAAATAGGGTGAACAATGAATCATCCCACTCATATAACTTTTTTTTTCCATTGCTCAGAGGTGCAGGCTTTGTGCTTCTTACACCAGATTACCTGTCTTTGTGTGTTGCCCTTGGATACAAGTGGTTTCTGAATGGCAGCCCTGCCATAAAATACAGCTTTGTGAATCTCACAACGTATAGATTTTGTTGAGAATGGATCACAGAAGTGCTGATTAAATTCTGTGATAATGTTCTAGACTGTGCGTTTGTGGCATTTATCATCATGTTAAGTTCCCATCTATCCCTGGATGTGAGCTTCAACTTCAACAGAGCAGTACATCATTAGTCATGGCATTGATTTGAGTTTATGAAATATCACCTAGGCAAACGTTTCTATCTTTTTTAATAACATTTTTTCAAATCAATAATGGCTTAAATGAACACATTTAAACTGCCACTGCGATGAGTCACATAAATACTTCACTCATGCTGCTGTTACTTCGTTTGGATATCTCTGCCTTCTCTGGTTGGTTGGCCTTCTCATGGTTGGTGGGCCAAGTGTCTTCTAGTCCATCCCATGCTTTTGATTGGTTTTGATAATGATCACGGATCTAATGAGAACATGAACATTAATTTACTTAGTTCTATGAGAGAAGGAACGGTAAAAGATGCATGATGCCCCTTGACTGGCTGAGGCCCTAAGCAGCCTGCTCAGCCTGTAGTAAGCATTGACTGTAAATGTCACTAGCATTCATTTAAATTCCTACTTTTGTTTGAAGATTCAGTGTCTTTGTGTTTTTCCATAAATAGTTGTCAATGGAAAACTTCACAAAAACACTCATTATAGTTACTTCACAAATAAAATAATAATTTTAATATTTACTGCAAAGTGATTACGCATTATGGTCTAACATTTTTCAAAATAGATGGATACATAACATGGAATTCCAGTCAATAGTTTCTACAGCAACACAAAACCTACACTTAGAAAGCAACAAAACCCAGTAAATCAGACGCAGCACAATACTGCAGTAACACTTCAACAGAGAGAAATTGAAGGAATATTGACTGTGAAATGTGTGTTTGAAAGATGTATCAATCCAGTGACACTTTTTGTGATGGTTGAAGGCACCATGTCCGGAAACTTCTTCCAAACTATACCTGGAAATTCATGCAGACTGTCTGGAAATGGTGGCAGCAGAGATATGGATGTAGTTTTCAAACAGTAGAGCTTCATTGAAGTCCAGATGGAAGTTAAATGCTTTTCTGAGCACAGTGGTTTTGTGGGTGGCTTATAGAAAAACCTATTATAAATTATTTTAACTTTTTGGTCAGCAGCCATAGATCAGAGAACACCAAAAGATTATTTTTTTCTCCAAATTCTACAACAGAATGCCTTAGGGAGCAAGCAAATGTGTTCTTGTATGATCACACAAAAACGGAAAAGATGAAAGCCCGCTATGTATTTCCAAAAAGTTCCCTGGCGTTATCTTGCAAGACACAAATGGCCAACCATTTTGACTTTGGCTCAGATGAATGCGTACGTGCGTCAATGCTTTCATTCACCTCACTTGCTGATGAAAATGCAGCACATGGCCTCGATCACTCAGAATGTGATGTATCCTCAGAACGTGGTGTATGCAGTAGACACTTTTTGCTATCAGTATGAATAAGGTTAAAGCTACACCGCTCTTTCATCTATGTGTGACAGTGAAGTTACACGCTACCCATCTGACCAACGGGCAGACAAGCAAAGGCCCAAAAGACAATCAAACACTCTTCCTAACTGCATCTGTTGAATAGGAGAAAAAAAATCGTTTCTATGTAATCACATTGCAATTCTGAATGCTTGTAACAGAAGTCACATTGCTCTTTGGTCTTTTGCATGAGTGTAAATTAGGGTGACCAGATGCCAACAATCCAAATGTGGGACAAAGTGTATGTTTGTGTGGGACAATGTGGGACACGTTACCGATGCTGAGAGGTTGTCTAAAAATTTTGATGTAATGTCTATCCAACTTAAAAAATAAACATTTCTATTCTGCCCCTTAGCTCATAACATCTCTATGCAAATCTTTCTTGTGAGCCTCACATGTACTGTGTCGTTTCACGCCATAAGTCAAAAAGCATCCATCCTGCAGCGGTTTGACTTTTGAAAACTAGAGCCAATGAAAATGTGGGACATTGTCTCAATATGTGGGATGCAGGACAAGGGATGAAAATGCTGTGCAGTACAACATCAAGAGGGTCACCCTAGTGTAATGTATAAGTGTATCATCAGCGTTTTACTCTCAGATGCACAGTGCAACCCCCCGGGACACCACTCCTAAAGTTTGAGAACGAGGATAGTACACAACCTCAGGCTACCACTCCTTTAAAGAACTCCACATCAGAATGTTCCTATGAACTTTTGAACCATCGGATCTTAGTTTGTGTGTAAAAACTTGCTGTTTCTTTTTAATTGTAGTCTTAATTTGGCTTAATTTTCATTCACTCTATATGGTTGTATTAGTTCTATATCATAATTTGAGAGTTTATATGTTTGAAATTTCACATCAGAATGGTGTGGTGCTCTGAGGTGAGTACTGTCCATTTGAAGTGAAATTAGACTGTGGAAAGGTGGAGTTTCCTTTATATGTTCTGAAACTATTCAAGCACTTGATATTAAATGTACTCAATTCTAAAAAGTGGAAGGACTCATATTTCGGTGTCAAAACACGTCCCTTAATGCAAGGGATCCCAAAGTGGGGTCCTCAAACGAATTGCAGGGGCTCCATTTTCTAAATCGATTTTTGTTTTCTCCCCCAAAATATATATACTCAGCCTCAATAATGATGGTGTTTTGTTGTTGTTGTTGTTGTTGTTGTTGTTGTTGTTGTTGTTGTTGTTGTTGTGAGGTTTAAGTACAATTTTTAACCACACCGCAGCTTATTATAAGCAGATAGTGTAAACAACTTGTTTTTGTGATTAAAGAAAAAGTTTGGGAACCCCAGCCTTAATGCATTAAGCTGTATTGTCTGGTTGAAGGTCCGGTCAGGTATAGCCCACGCAGGGGTGTTGTGATGGCTTATAAAAGTAGCCAAATATGGGGGGGTTAGGGTTCGGGTTAGGGTTGGTAGGGTTAGGGTTAGGGTTGGTAGGGTTAGGGTTAGGGTTAGGGTTGGTAGGGGTAGGGTTAGGGTTAGGGTTGGTAGGGGTAGGGTTAGGGTTGGTAGGGGTAGGGTTAGGGTTAGGGTTGGTAGGGGTAGGGTTAGGGTTAGGGTTGGTAGGGGTAGGGTTAGGGTTAGGGTTGGTAGGGGTAGGGTTAGGGTTGGTAGGGGTAGGGTTAGGGTTAGGGTTGGTAGGGGTAGGGTTAGGGTTAGGGTTGGTAGGGGTAGGGTTAGGGTTAGGGTTAGGGTTGGTAGGGTTAGGGTTAGGTAGGGTTGGTAGGGGTAGGGTTAGGGTTGGTAGGGTTAGGGTTAGGGTTAGGGTTAGGGTTAGGGTTAGGGTTAGCCCCCCCACCTGTTGTTTAATGTTCCTTCAATCCAACGAATGAATTGTCCGTCGCCCCTTGTCCTTCTGGCGGATTCTTGAGTGGTTCCTCTGCATGTC